>JAQFYU010003211.1:0-10351 GCA_034694905.1 Ceratophysella granulata | reverse complement strand
TGAATTCCAAGAAAAGTCGGCGGAGTCAGCAAATTAGCAAATTCAAAAGTCGGCCTGCGAAGAAAGTCGGCCTGCGATGAAAGTCGGCGGAGTCGGCGGAGTCAGCAAATTAGCAAAACCCATCATTACCATTAATGCAAATTATATGCATTATTCAATAATAATTTACACAAACAGTCAATACTTACCAAGCTCAGAATACTTTTTACGCCAGTTTCAGGATTAGGATACACGCGGTAACTGTACGCGAGGAAAGCTACATGGTAACCACTGACTCGTCACTCGTCCATGGTAACCACCCGTTACTTCAGGTTAAGTTAGCTATTCCGAAACGCGCGCAAGTGGCTACCACGGGCGGTTACCATTAGCTGTTAGCGGTTACCGCGTGTATCCTAATCCTGAATTCAACCAAATACATACATCCAAATACCTGTACGTCATAAAATCTTTATCTATCTGAAACTTCTTGAAAATAAAACTCGAAGCAGAACTGTTTCTGGTTTTAAGTGGTTACTTGGTTCCACTAACATAAGTCTTATGATTAGGTATATTAAAAAGGAGAAGATATAGGTAGATGGTAGATCTGCCAGCGATCCGGCCGGCCGGATCGCACGCTAAACGTGTACCTTTCTTCTTCCTTACTCTCTCGATTTTCCTCCTTTTGCCTTCTTTTCCTTTCCTTCTCCTTCCCCTTTCCCTTCTTCTCCTTCTCACCTTTTTTCCTCCTTTTTCCCGATTTTTCTCGAGATTCTTGTCGTAACGCGGTTTCAATGTACGGAAGATTTTCCATGCATTCATAGGCAGTCTTCTATATGTGTATGCGATCGTGAAGTGATCAAGACCTGTTCCAATATTGTATAATATAATGTCCTTTTTTTAGAAACAAAAGCATTAGTTTGGACCAATTTCCACCCTCAGAAACTCATGTTTTGGTTCCAAGTCCAGACCTAACCTCGCCGAACCTAACACAGCATAAAGTGTAAAGCATAACCCAATTCGAATGAATAACCTTGTCTGTCATCATCAGTTGAGGGGTTATTATAGAAATCGGCTGGTTTTTAAGGACTTTGGGTCACGCACCGACTTGTGTGAAACTTTTGAAGTTTGCTTCGAGATCCTGTTGTGGATCAGGTGAAACTCTTCTCCAGCCACTATCAAGCCGAAGAAAATGTCTTAGAATTTTTTGAAACGCCCTCCTGTTGTTTCGTTATTTATTTTATTACTTACTACTAAACTTTAAAATCCAAAATTCGTAAAATCATTTTTTTACCAGCCATCAGCTTGGTATCAGTCATTATTTCGAGAAAGTGATATTTTTTTACAGAAAATTGAGTTCACAAATACCATGGAATTTGCCTGTGGAAGACTTTCATATTTCAAGAAGCTGGAGATGTTTAGAATTTCAGTTTCGAATTTAAGTATTAATGCTTAATGCTTATTATTTAGAACTTTGAACCTTTCTCAAACGTCGATTTGGTTACTTTGATTCGCTCATAATCATTTATCTGCTTGTAATTGGTAAATACTTGGTGTTGTTAGTTTGGTTTTGGCTACTTTGTAGTTTAGCTACGTTGTCACAAGTCACAACCGTTTCGAACTGTTTGAGTTTTATCAAATATCAAATCACATATACAGTACTCAACTACATAGACCAGCATTAATAATGCTAATCTCTGAAATGTGACAACGATTTATATTTTAACTTCTAGTCGAAAGATGTCTGATTGGAATCTGGTCGGTACAAGAAGGAGATATACTGTGAGTATAGCCGTTCCTGGGTCCATTGTGGACAATGCTCAAACTGAGGAATTGAAGGCATACTTAATTGGACAAGTAGCAAGAGCCGCTGCCATGTTCAACGTCGATGAAATTGTCGTCTTCAGTGATACGGATGAATTTACCGATGGGTGTTATCAGATGTGCAAGATACTTCAATACCTGGAATGTCCGCAGTATTTACGGAAGCGGTTGTTTTCGTTGATGCCCGAGTTGAAATATGCCGGTGTAGTTAGTCCTTTGAATCTTCCTCATCATTTAGCGAAGGATGAAGTCTTGCCATATAGGTAAGACAATTGTTCGTTGTTTAGTTTATCGTCGTTAATAACTGGATTGTGTAGTGTAGTTCGTATGTATGGTATGCTTAATGCGGTGGTGGTGTGGCAAATGCTGCTGTTAAGTTATTTTTTAACATTTTATTCTGGTAGGGAAGGGGTTATGACTTCCAAACCCTGCAAAGGCGAAGGAGGGTATGCAAATATCGGCTTAGAAAAAGATATCCGAGTGGACAAAGCACTTGTGGAAGGGATTCGTGTAACCGTTCAGCTGGATAACTATGAAGCCCTTCGAAATAAAGAACACAAAGGCCAGCTTCGAGGAAAAATTGTTTCACCCAGCCTGCCACGAGAGGAAGCTGGACTTTATTGGGGTTACACAGTTCGACTCGCCGAATCCTTCTCCGCCATTTTCAAAGCACCTGAATCCGACGGGCCGTACGATGTGCTCGTAGGGACTTCGGACAAAGGAATTCCAGTTAAAGATATTCACTTGAAAAAGTCCTTTCGACGTCTTCTCATCGTCTTCGGGGGAGTAAATGGCTTAGAATATGCTTGTTGCAATGATATCAGTTCACGAAAAACACTTGATGATCACTTTGACTACTACATCAACACTTGTGCAAATCAGGGAACAAGAACCATAAGAACGGAAGAAGCCATTCTAGTTTCATTAGCTGCTCTAGCACCTCATATTGAAAAATCGCAGCCAAAATCGTAAGCGGTAATTGCAGAGTGCGTATGATATCATATTTCTACGAAACTACGAAATTAAGTTTATATTTACCAATAAAGCGATGTATGACGTATTATGACTTAGTCGTGTTTGTTTTCTCAATGATATGATATGTATTTACTTCCGGGGAAGGGAATTACAGTTTTACAACTAAAGTATCTTTATGGCACTACTCCACGCCTTCAGAGCGCAGTACGCTTTGCTATGCTAGGATTCAGAGACAGTGGAAGGGAATGACCAAGCCTATTAGGTAAGTACCGAGTATTGTCAAGTTAAAATATTTAGCTCATGGAAATGATTGTGAATCAAACGAGCGCTTTTACGACTACTTGCGTGATATTCTCATCGCTCCAAGACAATCTTGTTGATTGCACTGAAGACGCTGTTTCTCATTGTCTGTATAACATTGGCAGGATTCTCAGCTCCCACAATCGCAGTTCCGGCAACAATCATATTGGCTCCAGCATCCGCACAGGCCTGAATGTTTCCCAAACCCACTCCACCATCCACTTGAATGTCTAGTTCTGGATAACTGCTTCTCAAGCGCTCCACTTTCTCCAACATGTCACCCATGAAACTTTGACCGCCAAATCCCGGCTCCACGGTCATGATTAGAATCATATCGGCTGAATCGATATGCGGAAGGACTTCTTCGAGTGCAGTGCCGGGCTTGAGTCCAATACCCACCTGCAGGAATTCGTCACCATCAGGATACATATTAGACGTAAATTCAATTAGGCAATAGGCAGCTTCATTTTTACTTGCAAATAGAGGCCTGTCTTACTTTCATTCCAGCCTCGTGGATCTTTCTACAAAGACCAGGAACATCTCTCGTGGCCTCGATATGAAACGTGTACTGATCCGCTCCTGCATCACTCATGGATTGGACCCACTAAACAATCGAAGTTCAAGTTTCACTTTACCGCAGAATGACAAATGATTGAATTATCACTACTTAAGTATATTATTTATATTTTATACATTCGTACTAGCTCTGGTTTTTCGACCATCATGTGCATGTCAAAGAAGGTGGAAGGGATCTTAGATCTCAGACATTTGACCACTGGATGCCCAAAGGTCAGATTTGGTACAAAATGGCCGTCCATAACATCCAAATGTAAATAATCGGCACCTGAGTCCAATAGTCGAACGGATTCAGCCAAGATTTGGGAGAGATCCGCATTGAGAATTGATGGTCCAATTTTACAGGTTGGAGACATTGCGTTCAAGTAGAATGTGGTAACCTGCCATCCAGCCAAAAATATCTTAAAATTTTAAATAAAAGTATATACTTACTACAAAGTTCACTCAACTACAATTACAATCTGAATCAACTACTAAAAACTAAAATACGTTCAATTTTTAGCATTACGCGTTTGTAGATTTATTATATGTACACATAATATATATACTTACTTAAATGAATTACCGTCCACTCCAGCAGAGAGCTATTTAACTTGATGCGAAGCGGTCAATGCTAATAATTTACTGCCTAGATTTCTGTTGAATGAGCTAATTGAAGATGAAGACTAATCTTTTTCCGAGGAGCCGAAAAGCTGGAAATTCTTAATTTGCAATTTAATTTGCGATTCCCCGCCAAGTGAATGTCTCCTCTCGTATCGCAAGGAATACACGAAGTCTCATGTACCACGTACGTTATCTATAAAGACCGGCCAAAAATACATAAAAACTCGCATAAAACTGATATAATATAAAGATATATGTATACTTAAACCGTTGCGCCTTTATATGCAGCAACCGCTAAAATATGCAAAATTATGCAGATACTTTACTTCGTTGTAAAATAACAAATTAAGATTTGAGGAAAAATCAATAAAGACATGACGTTTAAAAATTAAAAAAATTAAAAAAATGCTAAACAACTAATTGAATTATATTTGTGCGCTGTTTTTGCTTGAACATTAAGATTTTCTGAATTTTTGTGGCTCCTTAGATTGCATGCAAACACTGCTTCTTAGACCGGGACCGGAATGACCCCACTTCGACTTCGATGTCTCGCTAGACATGAAAATCCTCGAACTAGCTTCTGGAAAGCCTCTTTTGATAACAGAAATATATTTATATAAAGTATGATGTAACTGATATGTACCGTTATCACGAAATTCACTCAGCCAGTAATATTTTGTTAAATCGGACTCTTTCTAAATCAAAATTCTCGTATATCGAATTTTAATACGACTTTGATTAATTTAGCTCCTATATTTGTGATTTCTATTGTTTAACAAGCCAAATAAAATGTTTGGTGATATCTAATTTTGAACTTGAAATGAATGAAATTCAGAAATTAAGTTTAAAAAAAGAAGATACAAGAAAACTATAGAAACCCGAACGAATTTCAACATTTTAAAGATGTTTTGGCCATAAAATGAAAAATGTGCACGTTGCTCAAAAACTCGAAATATGCTGAAATATGCAAAATATAAACAAAATATTTCGGATTAGTATGCGATGATCGATGCGTGCAGATCCGAAGTTTCAGCGTGTTAGCGTTAGAGTAAACACTAAAGACTTTCAATTCAACGTTGACTAGAGCTAGAGCGACTCTCCGATTTTCGTGGAATGAATGTAACGAATCATACTCAAACTCTGTCATTCATAGGATAAAGCTGATTATTTAGTCTTTGTTGTCTTCTTTCAACAGATATTTCACTTACTCAAGTGTGATTTATTGATTGACATTCATTTCTCAATTATTATCTGTATAAATAGAAATGAAATAAAATATTCACAACTTGGATTGGCTATCGGACGAGGAGGACGCCACCACAACCGCGAAATTTGTTAATTCGACAGTAGTACAGTTGGACGCCATTGAGCCTTCGCTTCATTTCCATATACATACATTCCCACGGCACCGACAAAGTCTTCAAAGTCGAAACAGACGAGATATCAATTCACTGACTGTATGCCTGTGGCACGTTCTGTTCTTAGGTTCAGGACGTGGTAATTTTAACTTCAATTGGCATTTCAATTGTAGTATTTGCTCCGGTATGTTCCGCTGCAATTCCACGCAATACCATCATGACCTTCGTTAACGTCCCATCGCTAAGTTTCCTCGGTTTACCTGAGTAAAGTACAGAACAAAATATAAACTTAGTATCACCGACGTATTGGAATTGGCTGTTAAGGTAACTGAGAATGACTACCTTTCTCTGGATTTATGGAATGGTAGCCAGAATATATAGTCATCTCCTTAGTACTGAAAACAGTTCGTAGTGTAAGCGAAGCCGAAAGTCGACGTAAAATGTATTCGAGGTCGAAAGGCTCCGGCTCAAGATTCGCCACGAAGTGTAGAAGGTAGTTCAGCGTGGTTGACGTTTCCATGGGTAAGCGCTTGAGAGTCTCTCGATGGTCACTGGCATGCAGAACAACGTTGGTGAGCTCTTCGCTGCCGAGCAGCGCATGTCTTAAATGTTCCAGCCACAGAAGCAGAAGAGCCGTAAGAACGTATAAATTCTTTTCGTTTGCAAGCCGGTTCCAAGCTCCTAAGCCCTTGTGATTCAGTTCCAGTCGATACTGACGAACATATCGGGCCAGGCCTTCAGCCATATTCAGGTGGTCGGATAAAAGTGCTCGAATCACTTCAATCGGCTTGTACGGAATCTCTAACCTTACCTGAAACGTGGAAAAGCAAAATGTATCCAAGGTGTCAACTCGGACTTTCTCTATTATTCACTTACACTACTTGAGCTTTTGAGACTTTGGGATGAGGAACCAACGTCGCTTGTTGTGGTCGATGACTCCGACCTCGTGGGAATCACAATGAGATTAGTACTGTCGCTTATCGGGGTGTCTGGGGTTCCTGAAATTGGCTCGGGATCTTCCGCTTCTTGAGAAATCAATGGTAATATACTCCGACATCCACACAGGTATAAAAGCCTCTCACAAATTACATTCAGGATCTGTAACTCAAAGTATTCTCAAATTAATTACTAGCAAAAACTGTTTCTAAACCGGCGCTGATCTGCTGTGTTCTGTGTTCTTCAAGTGAGATGCACATTATTTAGTTTCATACCGCAAAGCATTAATTAACCTGAATTCATTCAAGTTGATTTGAGTCTTGTTTAATCATTGGAATTTGCTACCAAACTAAATATCGAACATTCCTACGCTAGCATGAAGTGAATAAAAAAAATGAACATCTGAAAAATTTAAATTATCAATGTCCTTTTCACAATTCAAAGTTCATCAGATGCCAATCAGAAAGGAATCTAGTAGTTCGCTCAATAGGGCTCACCAGGCTTTTGACTCAAATAAATGGAATGGTAATTAGAAGCAGAACATGAATTCTGACGCAGGACTCAGCATTACCAAAAATAGTTTCTTGAAATATGATTCCAAATTCCAACTAGTGTGTTTGCTCAAAGGGTGGATGGAATTAGCCTAGCAATTCATTTTCATTTCAATGAAATGGCAACATTTGGACAATAGATTAAAATGATTCATCGTGCAGTTGAGCTACCCCACGTACATTTAGACAAAGGCTTATTGGCATATCCTGGTTCTTGCACGCACCATTTCTATATAGTACAGTGGTGAATCATGTTGGTTTCGATTAAAAAATTAGGAGAACAAGAAGTGAATGGGTGTTTCTAAGGAAGTGTTTCATTTCACGAAGATTGGGTGAAATGAGGGAATTGCGTGTTTGACACCCTACATTGAATTTCCTTCTATTTCATTTGAAATTCGAGTTTGATTTGATCAATCACAGGTAGCTTCCTGAATTAGAATCTGTACTCAGCTATGCAAACACATATATAATACCTTGGGAATCACTCGTAATGTCTTGCACTCTCTTCCATGCAGAATTACTCGTTGTCTCTTGAGATACTGAGAAAGCGTAAAGTCCTGAAGTTTCCTGTCTTTCAGAAGATCCCGATTGCAGAAAACAATACAGTTTGGAAGCAGGAATTGTTCGAACTGTTGAACAATGAGGATATGAAGTCGGCTTTGGATGGAACCTGGTCGTTTGCTCCGCACGAGACGGATGGCGTCATTCGCTCTCAGTCGAGATCCGTAGACGAGGTAGCAGGCAATAAGAACTCCGGTTCGGCCAAGACCAGCATGACAGTGAACCGCAACTTTTCCTTCCGTCACAGAGAAAGCCAACACTTTCACCATGTCCAGAAGAAAGGCCAGAGAAGCTTCTCCATAGTCTCGCCAGGAGTAATTGTAAAAGTAAACTGGAAGCAACATGAGAAGAATCATATCTTTGATATTTAGTCTACCATATTGTACCAATCTTGAGTGTATTAATTTATTTCAACCATGTAAATCACATTGACAAACATGCATAATGTACAATAAACATGAGACCCACCCATAAACAGAATTTATGATTTCACTCATGAAAATTAAATGCTCTGCGAAAATGGGAGACGATAAATGCGACCGTCCCAGTAGAACATGACATTTGCATTGATTCAGTTTAGGTTAAGTTAAACTTAGGAACGTTTTCTAGAGGGATTTCAGTTTTGGCCTTTTGACACATGCCGTTTCGATATCTGGGTGCAAGCCCTCCCATAAAGAGAAAGTTTCGTAAAGTTTTATATGGTAACTCGGGTCGTATTAAATGCGCAAATCTATTCCATCTTTCTACGACAATAGAATTGTAATAATAGAAATATCGATATGTGAAACCAAAACCCGTCGATTTGCGATTTGATTGGGAAAGACAGCAATAGGAGGATAACCACGTGTGGGGGGCAGTAAATACGCACTATGGATGTCGTAATGTCTGTCACACAACACATGCAACGTATGATATAATCCGGCATGTGAAGCAATATCGATTCGGTATTTTGAAATCCGAAAACTGAAGAGCCTTGCTTGACGTTAATTAGACACGTACGATCAGAAAAATATGCGTCCCAATTCCTGAATCCTGAATCTCAGACTTTAATTTGAGTATTACGAACTAATTCAATTCAAATTAGCTCCGTATTTCTTGAAGTTCTGTGACTAATCCTGCACAAATGCATCGTTATCGACAGAGAAAACCACTCAAATACGGTGGTACTTAGATAGCTAATTGTGCAACCGTTCGCTGGAATAGAGGACTTATCCCTAGAAAATCGAGTTCAATCAAACAAATCAGAAGTAAGAATATAGGATGGGGACGGGGACTATAAATATTAAGGTTAAATTACGCTCTATGAACTCCCATAAATGACCTTTTAATCGCTGACAAGCTCAGGCTGCTTGGGTCGCCCACTGTGCTAAATAATATTCTTCGCACTAGTTTTAGGCTCAATATTCTTTTAATACTATGCTATCAAGCTATTATGTCGTCATCCATTACTATCTTTATGAAGTTCTAAGTTAATTTGGCAGGAAGCCTTTCAAACCTGAAATCTGCTAATCAAATCCTACATAGAAAGGTTTGCCAACCAATGCAAGGATTAAATAGAAGCTGATGAAATCTTAAGGTTTTACGTGGAATAGGAATTACAGCAGTAGAATTCCATTAAATTATCACGTTAATTGGATCCCAATCAGTTTGCCACTGCATTTACGTCGTCTCAGGGAAAGTTGGTAAATGTCCATCCAAATCTGATTCTAATCTCAGATGCTACTTGACTTGCTCCTTTCTGCCACAATGAGAGTGGGTGAGAAATAGAATTGAAGCTTCTCAACTTCATTTCCCGTTCCGTCAAACACCGAGACAAATTGACTTGGTAATGGGACGAGTGACGACGGTGAAGGACACATGCTGAGAACAGTGAAAGGCACTGAGGCAATTACCCACGCAGAAACCACTTATGACGTTTTATGTCAACATTAGGCGGACACATATTCATTTCTCCAAACCCCTTATACAAGTTCAAATTAGCAATATGCATGCATGGCAATATGCATGGCAACATATTTTAAACTTGAAACAATAAGAGCCGCATGACCAAGTTTTGAATCAATATAGGCCAATAATTCTCATAAATCGAAGGCATTTGCTTGGCAAGGCTCTGATTGATTTAAATACAAATTTAATTGTGAACAGCTTAGTTTCCCGGTCTTTTGCGTGTACTATTCAAATATTGTACATTTAAAAACAAAGTAGTAATTAGTAATGCTTAGAAACTTCTCGCTTACTTCCGTTTTCCATGAAGGCAAGGGGATCATAGGAAAATCCGCCCGAGTGAAGAGGTTCTATGCTGCAACTGGCGTGTTCCCCAGGTACTTCCAGATTAATCACAGATTTGATTCCTAATCTGCAAAGTTCAATAATTTTAAAAATAGCTCACCTACTTATCACTTCAGCTTTTTGCGTATGGCGACAATTGGGCAGGGACAATTGGGCGGAGCGACAATTGGGCGGGCGACAATTGGGAGGGGCGACAATTGGGCGGGGCGACAATTGGGCGGCGACAATTGGGTGACGACAATTGGGAGGCGATAGTTTGGAAGTAGTATTAAGGTTGAGAGCATTCAGTGACTTATTGCAAATTGATATAAATTTGCAGAACCACCAACGTGCAGGAACTCTCTTAGCTCCAGGGGTTTGGAAGTTCAACTAAACTAATTAAATATAAACAATTTATGAAAC
>JAQFYU010003210.1:0-10353 GCA_034694905.1 Ceratophysella granulata | reverse complement strand
GACAGATAGAGTTTGGGATAGAGGGAGTTTGTGATAGAGGGAGTGATCTACGTATTGTCGTGATTATTAAAGTGGATTTTATTCGAAGCGAAGGAGAGGTGTTGATTTTAGCTAAAGTTAATTGATAATTATTCCTAATAATTCTGTCAAAACGAAACACCAATTTTAATTGAACTTCACACTTAACACTTGATTGTACCGTGTGAGATTTGAACACGTAATTCATTAGAAAAAATAAAAGCATATACGTGTTGGATTTATGCTTTTTGTTGTAGTTGTATGTGTAGTGTAGTTGTAGGGTTATAGTTGTAGGTGGTATATAGTTGGTAGGCTTGAGGCTTGTGTTTTTACAAACAAAAATACAGATTTAGCAAAGATGTGGTGGTATTTATGACAGATACGTCCGAACAACAGCTTTGATGGGTTGTCTACACAGAGCACAGTGCGACAGTGCAGTAGCACATCTTACACAAGACACTAAATGACCACACGGTAGGAAAACTACACCTACTTCATTGTCCATACAAATTTTACACTGACGGGCTTCCTTTAGTTGGCGTACTTCCTCTTCCAATGTGAGGGCTAAAATAGAAAAAAAATCACTTTTTACGCTTGCATTGCGGTTTTAATGATACTTAGGGTGTTTTTTTCTTTGCTACTAAACCCAATGAAAAACTTACGTGTTGCTAACACCTTTTCAGCACTACAGCCCGTGACATCTTCGTCACCCGAAGATTCTCCTTTGGTCGGAGTACAGATCCCACTGTCCCCGCTAGAGCTTCTGGTCGCAGGCGCCTTGATGACTGTCGTCTCACTCACGTCCTCATCCCCACTGGAATTCTCTTCCTGAGAACTCGCCTCATCTGAACTACTCGAGTTGAGTTCCGATGAACTCTGTTCGGACGAGCTAGCTTCTTCAGATGAACTTATTTCTGAAGAACTCTGTCTTGAAGATGAAGACGAAGAGGTTGAAGAACATGAAGATTCGGAGGGTGGTGGGGGGTTGGGATTGGGAGGTTTAGTCTCAGTTGCGTGTTTGATGTAGTCAGGTCCCTTATTGAGGAGGACGTAGGGACAAGTCGAGAACCAGCGCGCATGCTCGAACCAAGGGTCATCCACCTCTTCCCAATTTCGGAGTCCTCCATGACAGTAGAAACACATGACATGGTCTTGGGTACCAATGTAGAAAAATCCGGCTTCTGACATGGTTTCCGGTGTTTGACCCGTACTCTGTGGCCAACCAGAGAAGGTCTTCAGGCGGGATTGTACCGTTACCAAATTTTTGCGCGCAGGTCCACTTTTGGTTTGAATTCCAAGACTAATTGCCAGGTCATCTGAATCGCCACTCAAGGGCTGGGCTCCTCGTATTTGGACTGCAATGTGGTTGAAAGGTCAAGTTATTCTATTGAGAATCGATCAATATGCATTTTCGATCTAAAATATTTTGAGAACAAAGTATCCCATTGTATATTCTCACCTTGGTCGTGGCCATGGTATGACCGAAGAGGAGGTGTTTCAAATGGGCCGCAGATGTCATAGCCATAAGCGGCATGGTTGGCGTCCTGCAAACGTGCAGCCTCTTCTTCCTGACCGATCGGAATATTACCGACGGGAAGATTACAAATAAACGGGCACCGAGGAAAATGTCTCCGATGTTCAAGTAGCGGGACATCCCCTTCCTCCCATTCGCCAGCTACTCCTCGACAAAACGCACACTGAACCTACAAAATTCATCATTGTTACCAGTTGTTACATGGTGATCCTGAATCGTAGAATCGTAGACTTACTTCAGCCACCAAAAAGATCTGAATTCCTTTTTTTAAAATGTAATAAGATTTGCATACCTTGTCTCCATCTCGTAAAAAGTAAAATCCGGCACTAGCACATTCTGATGGAGTAATGAAGGAGACTGGCCACACAATTCCGGCTCCATAAAATGTGCTGAGTCGGACCTCTTCCGATTTAAGGCCTTCGAAATTCGTTGACGACCGAGTATAAGGACAATTAACGGTATCCAGTCTGAAATTAAGAGAACCAGTCCTAAAATCTCTTGGCATTCCACATTTACTTAGCACGCCCGCCCCGCCGCCCGCCCGTCTCAAAATATAGCTTTATAAACTCGCTTAAAGCCTAGCCGTTATTTCGCATTTAAAGATCTACCAATCTAGCATCGTTCAAATATTCAGTTGTTAATAGCACAACAGTCACATCAGCAGTGTCGGATTCTGGGTAAGTACTTGCACTGGCCTAGCAGTCAACGTCAATTCGATGAATCACTTCCTCCAGGCACATTGCGATATATTACCGTACTATCTGCGGTTTCTATTTACATAAAACTGCAAATGATAAAGCCTATTTCGTTTCAAAAGTTCATTTTCTGCGGAATAGAATGGTTTTGAAACGTTCATTCATACTATTGCCAAAGTCCATTTTGTATAGATGAATCATGAATCATGAATCCGAATAGAATAAATGGACGTTATCTGCTTCTGCTCAAATCTATCTATCTATAGACATCGAGTATTTCACCAAATGTTTCCACCGCCAGTCTAGTCTGTCAAAGTAGAGTCACTATGAAGTTTAAATGAATTGGAAATACTAACGTAACGCATCTATAAATGTCTAGTCCAAATCAAAGTAGAAGTTATAGATTGCTGGTAAACTGGACTGAAAATAAGAACTAGTAGGAGTAGGTATGTACATAGAAGTAGTCATGTTCATGTTTTTAGGTAGTGCGTAGTAGCACGTTGGATCAGGGATTGAGAGTTGATACGGTAATTGGGTTTGGGTTTTATGGGAATGGGACTAATTTAATTTACCATTTCAACGTTAATCCTCCTTCTCTCCATGACCTACAGAAATTGTTGAACAAAATCGGAAACTGTCTTTTGGTGATTATTCCTTTGTTGCTTGTGATTTCGTAAAGCTGAAGCACTACTCAAACTCCACTGCATTATTAAGTGCTATAGGTGTAACAGTTGGACCAGTTTTTTTTATAGATTCGTAGAGTAACTAAACATTCTATTACACTACACATTCTACTACAATTAAATTGTCAGAATTAGAAGCGAAATGGAAGGAAAAGAAGAAACTTAACAAGATGTCTGACCGAAGTCCGAATCTGAGTTCTGAATACTTATCAAGAACCTGCGGAACCAGCTTCAGAAAGCTGAATAGCTATTAGTTGTATATGCGCATTAACTCTTAACTTTAGTGCTGCGCTTGATTACAACACAAAACAGATTCTTGGGGGCACGTCGCACAATTTTGCCTTTTAGCACTGCTGCGTATCCAAGACGATGATGGTAATTCTTTCAAACGTCTGAAGGGCAGGCTATTTTCTTCTATGGTAGTAAAAATCTGGTAAGGTTGAACCAACGGAATTCAGTCCCTCCCACTCAATCTCGAATCTCAAACCTCTCTCCAATTCGCACAATTCCTACTTTCCGTCTGTGTATACTTTCCAATTGCATTTTTTTCACTTCGAGCAATTTCAGTCTTTAGACATTATTAAATTGTGAAAAATTAGGGCTGTACAATCTCATCCCGGTTCTTATATGTACCGTCGTGCAAGTGCTGCTCCAATCATAGAATTTGAACTCATAGAACATCACCAAAATAGAACAGAACCTACATCTACTTCCTTGTAATTAGCAAATAAGTAAGAATACTGAGTCTGGGTGGTGGACTTTTCCAGTATGTATGTCATGGAAAAACACATCTCGTAAAGTCTAAACAAATCCATTCAATCCAACATGGAAGCACATATCGCTGAAGTTGTTCGTTAATTTCCGATCTCATTGATTTTGCGTGGTGCTGTTTAGTCGATTTTCACATCCACCATCCACCAGACAAGCTCAACCGTTCTCAGGAGACATATATTGTCACCGTGCTTATTGCGACGTGCGAGCCCCTGGCGTAATATATTTCCTGAAGTGGTGCTACTGTCAATATTTAATATTTATACAGCACTCGATATGCATTCAAGGTTTTTGGTTATAATTTTAGCGAACCCTCCAACAACAATTTGTTTTTCTCACCAATTCGCGAGTAAATGGTACACAATGTAGAGGACATACAGCTATTTCGTTCGGTGATATTAAACGTGATAGTGATTGCCAGCCGTACCTCTCAAAGAACTTATACATAGTGCACCATGCACCAGCTAATATTTTATATGTGGAGTGCGTCAGTTTTGCTACCAGCGCTAGCTTTCAAACACACGAACGCACATGCCAACGTTTGCCTCAGTCATAACTTTAGCTTGTCACACTTCCAAGAGTTGCTTCAGTGACCGATAGAAAGCATTAAGATTGCGTTATAAACTACATATATATTCTGGTGTAGTTAGCGTAAATATACCTGGAAATATGTGAAGATCTGGTCGTCAACATTCGGCTGGCGGGTTCAATGACGCAGCTAACGCTGGTTCTCGTGGGTGAGGGAGGCATGGGTTGAGCCGCAGCGTCACTTCGTGTTGAACAACGGATTCCACTTTTTGGACCCGCCTGACTGCTTCCTATGCTACTTGGAGACGAACTGGGAAGGGCTGGGTTGAGATTCAAGTTCAAGTCATTATCACTATTTATAGTACTCAAGGACCGTCCAGTACCCGTCGTGTCCATGCTTATAATTCCACTTCCGCTCGGGCTCGGACTATCACTTGGATTCGTTGGGTTCGAATTAGCTGCCATAGTTGATTCTAAACTCGTCCTTTTCGGAGGAGACGCGGACTTGAACTGTTCACGGTCATGAGTCGATTCCACTCGCTCACTGTAAAAAAAATGGAGTAGATATAAACAATCCTGCAGAAAACATAAAATATTGTCTACTTATAAGTAAACTATTGTACGTACTCTGGCTCTGGCTGGTACGCAGAAATATTGCGGAAAACAATTCCATCCTAGTTCTACTATGTAGTTAGTGTAGTGTAATACTCACGCTCGAATTTCCTGAGTTGAGTAATTATTCCCCCAAAAAACCTTCACCATACGAATTCGTGTTATGATAAATCCGACCTCATTTTGCTCGGGAATTTCAATTGCTACTTTCTGTATTTAATAGTGAACGGAAAGTTTCGAAATGTCAAAAACCAGGGTTCCTCTGACGTTGCGATGTTGAAAAGCACTTTGTATGGGGAAATTACATGGATTTAGGTCCACATTTCGTTACGTCGCATATACATTCTAAAAATCAATAGAACGGGAGCGGAGGGTTCTCTTTATGACCGACTCCGAACAACCCGACCCTCGCCTTCTCGCTTTCGGCTTGGACTTATCCCAACAAACAAACCCAACAACACAAAAAAGAACCAGCTTGAGTTAGTGAAATCCTAAAATAGAACCTATTACTCAGTCAGGAGCACGTGACACCTGGCCCAAAATATTAATGAAATCGATATGCGGTAGAAAATGCAAAATACAAATAGCTACATCTGCTAGCTATACAGTTCGACAGGACTTAGCTTAGTGCTACATATGTATTTAGTTCAACACAACTCCACCCATCAATCGCCACTTTTGCAAATCATCTAGTATTTATGTAGCTACCAAAAGTAGAATTAGGACAGGGACAGATCCTTTAAAAGTACATTTATAGAAAAACAAAAGTTGGCTCCAACGCTACTCCTACTCGTACGTGCGTGAAATGGAAGTGACGGGAGATCAAAATGGCTTTCAACTGCTTTCATTGTCATTAGTTTTGGAAACAAACTCTTTCGAGGACAAATCAATTACACTCAAACGGAATCCAGATTTATGAAAAAAATTCTTCTGAATTCTGAATACACTCCCGACTCCGATCTCCTATTGAACTACTTTGTATTTTGCGAAGCAATTGCTTTCTACAAAGTCTAATGTTGTAAGTTGTAAATAGGGTACAGTTTTGTTTTAGTAATACTGGTTAGTTTGATTTTGTGGAGATGGTCGAAAGTGTGTCCAAGTCTAATATTAGATCAACGAGATACATACATTAGATGCTAGATTATTGTCTGCTGCTTTTTGCTTTTCATTAGCCATATTTAATTACATACACAAAGTAGTCTTTTTTAGGACTCCGTTGAAATTTTAACGGCTTCTTTCACTCACTTTCCGTCGTCACGGCGGCACTAGTGCATAGGCTTAAATCTTAGTGCGCCTTACAATACAATTAAGTACAAATTACAATAGGTCTCAGTTCAACGGCTGAAACAAAAGCAGATCTCCCGTTTTCCGTATTCATAATCCCATACATTAATTTCTTTCCAGCTGCATTGAAGTCTCTTGCTTGTGAGATTCACCTTTCAGGGAGAATTCACTTCACAAATATAAATATTGTTAGGAATTAAGACCTGAGAAGTATTTCTAGCCAGAGGCGAACTACACAAGAGAAAGCGACTGGTGAATTGACCTATCCTAGGACCTAGTAACCTACTCGTCTATTGTGGATCGAGAGCATGCGTTTGTCTGAATCTCAATCTATGTACAATAATCCTCCAGATTAATTCAGATACCTCCCTTCTATTCACTGCTTTAAAGTTTCTTACAGCATACATGTTGAGTATGTGTGGTGTGGTGAACCTCTTAACTATTACTCTCGAAGGCACAGATAATTAGGAATATACACATAATCCATATCCTAATTACCCCATCACAATTCACTTTGTTGCATAGATTATATTTAAGTTATTTTGTAGAATAGTAGTGGAAGCATCAAGTAACATTACAACAGAACAAATCGAAACTGTTACACAGCGACATCATCCAGCACATAATCACAATCGCTACGACATAAGTTGTCTGACGTCATTCGAATTGCACTTCTGAGAAGCGAGAAGCAAAGTGGCAGGAAAAACGTTTCATTTTTTCGAAGATACGGATACAACTATTATACATATATCTTTTCCCTCTTCTAATGTATAAACTGGGGAGCGTTAAATCTGTTTCTGTCGGTAAAATAATTTAGCTTTAGTGCCACACACATATGCCACACGCCAATATTATTGGCGTACGAGCAATAAATATGTGCTCCATCCAGTTGCCCATATCTATTGTACATATAACATCGAAGTAACAAGTGACTGGGTGACTAAATTGAATTCTAATAAACTATAGCTGTTGTATTGAAATTGAAATACTCAACTCAGTTTTAACTTTCCTTCCTGCTTCCTGATGCCAATATCATTCGGAGTACCAGAAATGTTGGATGACGTCATAAACAAAGTGGAAAGCGGAAGCAGTCGTAAAATATTTTCAAATTATCAGTAGTCTCGAAGAAGTGCCATAAGCTGGCAGAATGGCGGACGATGGATGCTCTACATTGTAGTTCTCCGTACCGTAGCTACTTGCGTATGCTTTCCGTTTTCCCTGTCTTGCCCTTTTTTTCTCCTTATTATTTGCAAATCCTTCCCTGCTTCGTTCCTAATTATCAATAATTATTCTCAAATCTCAAATGCGAAAAACGGATCAAACGACAGACATCAACTACCCACGGATGGATACGGATGAAAATGGAATAAGAAATTCCTATCGATCTCATTCATTATTCATAAAGTCATTTATAAGATGCACAAAAACGACCAAATGTTCCGTGGTGCACGACGTTGCTTGTTGCTTTTTGCGTTGGTGATACTGGAGGTTGGAGAGACCTTGAAAAACTAGTTACGTCAGGAACAACAAACACCAATATTCCATCTTCGGGAGGAGAGTCAAGCTTCATGTTTATGCATTTGTCTGTGATATGTATACCTACTTACACTAGGCTTTTGTATCTGTATGTATGGTATTTATTCTGGTACATTACAACACTTTACACGACATCATCCAGTAACTATGCAGATGACTCATCCTAATAGTTCGATTTGCTGGATTCTGTTCTAGACTGCTTCGACTTCGACTGGTTAATATCAAAGATGCGAAATATTTGTACCTATTCAAAACTTTCCAACTTAATACGTAATAGACTTTCAAAAACTATGAAGTCTTATGTACTTACTTACTTAAGTGCAATACTTATATTATTATATTAGTAACTTACTACATATCGTTTACCAATTTCAAATCTCTACTCAACTGTAAACTCCAAAAACCAGGTTATCCCAAATTGTTTTGAATTTCGAATTAGTATTAGTATTCTTTGATCACGATTTTATCAAATCAACAAATCAGAAAAAACAATCCCAATTTCTTGCCTTGCACGGAATAATGCTGACTATAATAATGCTTACACCAAAATATTCGTATCTACAAATTCCTAGGCTACATAGGCTACCTGGTACAGTTGCCGGTTGCCGATGCAGCTTCATAGACAGTTGGTGGTTCTGGATATCTGTTAAGTATTGATGTTGAATGACTGAATGATCTACTATTTGATTTAGATGAAGCTCTATCAATATCAATATCCCAATTCGAACATGTTAATTATTGATAACATTGTTTATTGATATTATGATTCATTCCCGGAAAAGTTGATTCTATTTTCAAGTGAGGCACATCGCCACGATTCCGTGTACTTAAGTGAATTACAAACTACGAGCTTCGAAACGTCACTCGACTCGAAACCGGAAATTCCAACCACCACTTTGCTGCGTCTTCCGCTATAGCTATTAATGAAACCGTTTTCAATACAAACTAAAACTATGTATGAAAAATTGCCGTAAACATAAATTCCATCAATATCCGTTAAATTCAAATTCGTGGAAACAAACTATCCTCAACTGGAATGGAGTACTTATGTCTTTTGTTTGTGAAGATGCTTGACAACAATTTGGCTTATTGTTATTAATAGAGCGCCAGACACCAGACAATTAATTCAAAGATTCACTTTTTAATACTTTTTCCAGCTGTTAAGTGCAAAAAAATGCAAAAAAGTATTGCCAAATTAATGTTTTTTTTTACATGACGACATAAATCGATATTTGTCAGGTACTTAGTGCATATGTTGGAGAACACATGTATCAAAGTTTTAAAGGAAAATCTTGCTTCCTTTAAAACTAAAGTTAGATAATTGTGCACAAGATGCAGGATACCAAATAGAATTTTAAATTATTGAGAGAGGGCACAATTAATTTAAGTTAATATTTTCAACATAGTAAGTAAGTACATAATATCACTGACACACACGTTACACAGAGCTTTATTTGCTTGCCTCTTTTTCGTACACATGTAAAACAAATTGTTTCAAAAAGATGAAACACGTGCATCTACCCATCGCAACTTCCATGTTCTTCGGTGATCTTTCACCTAACCTCCGTTGTTATTGTCATAATTTTTTGTCCAGGAAATCCAAACCTTTTATCTAGCAATACTTTTTGGAATTTTTCGCCTTTTGTCCAAAAATTGTGAAGAAAAAGCGCCATGCTACCACAACATATGTTATTTCGATGGTAGGCCAAGGTGATGAATCCGGGGAATCAAATGCTTTAACAAGATGGGTGTAGAAGTTTTATAAATTCGCTTCATGGATTTCCAGATGCTTCTGAAAATATTCCACCGGAACGATCTTTTTCTTGGCCGTAAGCCGCCTTGGTACCCATCTGGCTGGATCACATTTTTCGTAGGTCAAGCTTTTGAGTTAAAATGAAGGGCATTTACTCTGATCAAATTCCTACAACCAGTGCTACTAACCCGCATTTCAGCGGCCTGTCCTTCAGCATATCTGTGTTTCCGTTACAGCCACATACTCGTCAGTCAGTAGTCACTAGTCACCTGATCGATCTTTTTTAGGGTGGTCTTTCAGTAAAATGTTTGCTCTGTCCAAGTTTTAACAGACGAGCCAATCTGCAATCTGTTCATGGTAAATAAAACGAAATAATACGTCAACAGCATAGTATACAACTTCGAGCTTGTCAACTATTTCCCGGAGGGATTCTTCTCTGGCGTTATTAAAATTATATCTCCTTGCCGTGCACTCAATTTGGAAAAAAGTCCATGTTTGTGTACGATATTTTTTCAATAAATTCTTTGACCGTGTTTCCCTCAACCGGACTTGATAAACAGTATCAGGTACTTTTGCTTGGTCTTTCTAATGGAAAAGAGATCGGGGTTCTAACTAACTCCTGGACATTATTTTCAGGTAAGTAAACTACTTTACATCCCGCCCTCGTATCAGTCTCCATGGAACTTTATTCTACATACTAGAATGTACAAGAAGTCATTTAACATAGATGTTTCAATTGCTATTTTAGGCATTCAATTAAGTTGTTCGTAAGTTCTTTGTTCTTTACACATTATTGAGTTGATCTTATACTAGCATAAAACCTGCCTGACGGCACCTTGCGACCAAAAGGATGTAGACGACTCACATGACGACGCACATGACGACGAACATGACGTGCTAGACGATGTGCTAGACGATGAGCTACACGTAGACGTAACC
>JAQFYU010003209.1:0-10355 GCA_034694905.1 Ceratophysella granulata | reverse complement strand
AAGGTACCTTTTTCCGCCTATGGGGAAAACCGTGCAACCAAACAACACATATGTTGTCTATGGTTACGCACGAGTCAATACCTTCCGCGAAGGTAAAAAATATGCATCAAAATTAGAAAACAACATGCAAATAGTCAAATATTCCGGACCAAATTTGGATATACATAGAAACCAAGGTGTGATTCATTGATGTTTTAAGTTCAAAAATAAATTGATTTTCCATAAGAAACGTTTCCGTTCCCATAAACACGTAACTGAAATTCTTCCCGCGTCGACCACTTGCTATAAAAATTTCAAATATTGAAACTATTACCCTTTTCCAAATGATTCGAGAAGCTGAAATCAGACAAAGCCCTTTTATGTTTACCCGTGAGAGCTTGACAGGGCCTAACATTTAGGGATTTACTAGATTCTCATTGAAAGACATAACAGTGAGTCGTCTACGAGAAAGGGAGAATTACAGCTTCCTGTGTAATTAGTTCCAGCAATGTATCTGTCTGAAAAGGCTCAGAAGTCATTGAGACATGACAGAGGAATGCTAGGGGCACGCGAGCGCAACGTTCTCTCCAGATTGCAAATTGCCGTCGGATCAGGGAGCCGTGGCCACTTCACAATCCCAGTGAGCAGTCGTCAGTGTGTCCATAGTGCAGAAAGATTTAAAATATTAATAAGAGCTAGAGGAGCAGTCATCGTGTGAAGCACATCCTTCTCGGGCTCTGCATCCAGGTAAACAAGCATGACAAACGAGGGAAGTTTGAGTAAAGAGAGAATGGAAATGAATTCAACGGCAATTCCGTCCCACTGTTTGAATAGTAGCCAAGCCAGGAGTTACTAGTGAGTTCTAGTGGTCAGTGGACAAATATTCACCGGATGTTCGTGTTTGAGAAACTAAAACATGGCATTTGGCCAATTTACTGATTTATGCTCAAGCAAACGTGTCCATATTCTACTCATGCATGTTGTCAAAGTCTGTACTGTCACCAATTATCTATATTTCACACCTTTACTTTATTTTCCTTTGAGAAGTGGCCTTGGACGGGCTCATTCGCTCCACATGATCATATTTTATGTCTATGGCCAGGGTCATACTTTTATGAAATTGGGAAAATTCTGTTCTGGGACAATTCTGGGACAATTCTGTTTTTAGTGTTTGGTCAAAATAAGTTTACTTCGAATTTAAATGGATCCTAATCCCATTTATTATGACAAATTTTGGCATGTTTGAAAAATATATTTAGTGTGCCGGAAACATTTACAGTGTTCCACTCCACTTTTTCGAAACAATGGTGACTGTTTTGAGCAATAAATGTTCTATTAGTCGAAAAGCTTCTACTTCTACAGAGATAGATGCACTGCACAATATTTTGAGTAACAACCAATTTTTGTTTTCAAAAATTAAGAAATGTTCCTCAAAATAGCAAACCTTGGTAAAAATGGCTAGAATGTTAAAATCGCCACAAATATGAACAAGTGACTAAAATGTAAAACCGCCACAAATGGCAACAAGTGGCTAAAATAGTAAAACCGCCACAAATGGCAACAAGTGACTAAAATGGTAAAATCTCTACAAATGAAAATTGGCTAAAATATTAAAATCGCCACAGATGACAAGTGGCTAAAATGGTAAAATCGCCACAAATGGAAACAAGTGGCTAGAATGGTAAAATCGCCACAAATGGAAACAAGTGGCTAAAATGATAAAATTGCCACAAATGGCAACTAGTGGCTAAAATAGTAAAACCGCCACAAATGGCAACAAGTGGCTAAAATAGTAAAATCTCTACAAATAAAAAGTGGCTAAAATAATAAAATCGTCACAGATGACAAGTGGCTAAAATGGTAAAATCGCCACAAATGGAAACAAGTGGCTAGAATGGTAAAATCGCCACAAATGGAAACAAGTGGCTAAAATGGTAAAATTGCCACAAATGGCAACAAGTGGCTAAAATTTTAAAATCTCCAAAATGGCAACAAGTGGCTAAAATTGTAAAATCTCAAAATTACAACAAGTGGCGAAAAGGACAGAATTGTTCGCATTATTATGGCTTCAATTCTGCGCCATATTTCTGTATTGATTTCAATAGGGAGCTTGCGCGTCTGCGCCCCTTTTAGCATTCAACTGGAGTATTCCAAATTTATTTGACCAAATTTGTTTTTGCTTGACGAGCATTGACCGATTCTTTCTAGTGATCTCTCAATTTCATTGAGCTACCCTTTTTGCAATTAATATTTGTAAAATCAGGCTTCAGCCAAATAGCTAGCGGACAATTTCTCTAACAAGTTTGCATTTGAATCAAAGTGTTCGAGAAACTGGCACTAAGGTTTTAGGTACCACCTGCTCTCATGGTGACGTAATGAATAATAAATTCTAAACTCCAACCTTGTTCACAATACTGTCACTTGGCAGCTGGAACCACTGAAGTGGACGAATAATTATAAAGATATGATAGTCCGACTCGGTTACTTATCTTCCTCTTAGTTTTCTTTAATTTCAGTCCTGAGGAAGGCTTGGACATTAGGTTTCCTGGGCGTATTTGGGAAGAAGGTTCCGAGGCGGAATTGATTGACGAATAGAAGCTTGAGCTCACCTGTTGAGTGCTCCTGCTCACTAGGCATCACGGAACGGAACAAATAATAATAAAAAATATATATGTATATAATAATAAAGAAGACGGACTTGAACAACTTTTTCTCTATATTAAGGAGGAAGTTCGTTGAACCATTCTCTTTTCAGATTTTAAAAAGTGTCAGATAAAAAAGAACTTCTGTCACATTCGTATTAAGAGAATGAGACTAAAGGGTGACGGAAGTTTTTTTTGCTTCTTTGCCATTCTTTTGCTGTAGCTTCTTCCGCTTTTGTGTACACACTCCACACATGTTCTCACCTTTGGCGATTTAAGAACTGATATCCATGCAGCTCTTTGTTTTCTGGATAATGGATTCTGTCACGGCGTCATCAATCGTCCTGAATCAGTTTTAGCATTCGTATTCCTACGTTTGAATTTCGTAGTATTCTATTTCACAGTTCTGATTTATCATTTAAGAAACCCAAATTGAGGCCATCCCATGTAAGCAGAATGTTTTAAAACAAACAAATATAGTGTTGAGGTGGGGCCTCAATTGAATACAGAAGGTGGCTTCTTCGTCCTTTCAACTATGTACATTGTACATGTACAATGATGCGTACATGCAGTGGCCTCCTTATGCATAAGCTACGCATGGATTTTCTTGGTTGCATTTTACCGAAGAGCCTCAAATAATCAAAATAAAATGGAGTTATGCGGGTGACTTTCAATGAAATTCATAAGGATTCAAAATAGTGTTCAATATTTAATGAATAATCGAAATTTTTTAATCTAATATTGTACACCACTAAAGAGAATTCCGTAGCACTACCTTAACTTTAGGTGTAATATTTTATATTTATTCCAAAATTTAGAACTCAAAATTGTTTCTAATTCAGAGTATGTGCATATTTTAAAACCTCTTCAGCAATAAATATTCGTATTCAAGCACAGTTGCAGGATCCGAGGATTGAATTTCATTGTGCAGATGCAAGTATTTGTTTTCCAGATTGTCCTGTCGTGTCAACCCAATAACATCACAACTCAGCGTTAATGCTGTAGTTCAAGCTCTCCTTTCTGTCTGAAGGGAAATAACATGTTTGGCAAAAAAGTCAACCAAGCGAAGAGTCATCTTGTTTGAGCTACACTTGATTTTCTTCCTTTGACATCTTGTGAGGCATCTTCGTCACTGATACGCTCCATTGTCAAAATGTCTAAATTAGTCGTATGGAATCTCTTGCTTCCTTCACTGACTCAACACGTCCCAGTTTGGTTTGGCTCATTAAAGGATGAATTGGCAGACTTCTTTTCCAATAGTTAGTCTGCATCTGCAGCCTAATTCTGTCGACTTGGCTACAGTAGCCATTCTTAACAACGTATTTGGCTGGTTGAGGTATATGGCTATTTATTCAAAATAAGAGTAATAATATTTAACTTGTGGAGTGAGTCCCCTATCGCCGTAATCTGCATATCTGCATTCCAGGGAAAGGAACAAAATGAGATTACGATAGAGTAGAATAAGAGGGACACCAAAGCATGGCAATGGTAACTAAGCAGTCAGTAGCTCAATCGGTAGAGCATCTCGGCTATAGAGAACGGATGTGGGTTCGATCCCCACTTGGTTGCAATACTTTTGGATGCATTTGGTTAAGTCCCTTACAAACTCAATATTGTTATCGCCGCAAATAATTCCGATTCTCGCCGCAAAATAACGCGGTTGGACATAGCTTGATTTCATCAAAAAATTAAAAAGTTAAATATCATTAGTTCATTTTTGGGTAAACGTTCGCGAGGATTTTTTAAATTCTCGCTTACATAAATCCAGACTACATATGTTAAGTTATGTTTACCCCTGAGGACATGTCAAAATTGCAGCCTCTAAACGCTAAGTAACTGGTCGGGATTTAATGTGAATTAGTGGGATTTAATTCAAAAAATGACTTATCGGATATAATCAAAGAGGGATAAATAACTTAGACATGCGATATTCATTAAATCCCATTAAATCCCACTAGATCCCACTGTGATTTGATGGGATTTAATTTAGAATTTTTCCTACTAAGTCCTTTTAAACCAACAAAATCCCATTAAAGCAAAATATCGTTAAATCGCATTAAATCGCAATACAGTACCATTAAATCCCATTTAATCATATGACCAATATATCTCATTAAATCACAAATACCATTAAATCCCAATAATCACATACCCATTGAATCCCATTAAATAACAATAAGTACCTTTAAATCAGAATAAATCACAATTTCATTAAATCCCGTTAAATAACGAATACCAGTATATTACAAATACTATTAAATCCCATTAAATCACAAATACCATTAAATACAATTAAATCACAAATACCATTGAATCTTATTAAATAATATATCCAATCAAATCCCATTAAATCACAATATCATTAAATCACATTAAATCACAATATCATAAAATCCTATTAAATCACAATACCATTAAATCACATTAAATTACAATACCGTAAATCCATTTAATCCAACTGTAATGGGATTTAGTCGCCAAATTGCTAAATAGTTCCAAAAGGTCTGGAATACAGTATGCGGCGGAAATTCTGCAATCAACTAAGCAACGGTCAACGTAATTGATTTTGCGGATAAAATCTAAATTGATTTCCGTTGGGATTAAGTCATATTCATACTTTATTGACTCTTAGGATCCAGATGTCTGCTCGCGAGGTTACTGTACATGGAGTAATAGCCTTAGGTTCTCAGAGGTGAAAACATGTTCAGCTTGACGCCAAGCTACAATGCATTGTCATGCTCATTTGCATAAGATTTGCACAGAGCTGGGATGACAGGAATCGCTCAATTTTGCAGTCCCTCGTTCATCTTAAGTAACACCTCTCTCTCCGTGTATTCTAACCTCAGGATTGCCAGGTTTGGTTTTGAATCTGGAGGTCTTGTGCTCGTATTTTATTAGAGTACAAGACATTATCTTAATAGTGAAGGGAGTTTCAGTTCATTAGAATAATGCAAAGCGTGGATGTTTGGGAAAGACGTCCTGAGAGTCACAAATCAAATCAATGAACTGATGAACAAAACTAGCCAGTCAAGTTCCAACTTAAATAATGTCTAATGACTATACTCAACAATAAATTTCTTCCGTATCTTGTTTACTTTAGACCCCGTCTCAACGTCCTCTTACATAACAATACTACTAAGTGTATAGAATCATCAGTCCAAAGACGCAGCATTCCTCCTGCATTCCACGTCAATTGGACAGGCAGCCTCTGTATCACGGAAATCATCTCAAATTAAATTGTCAAAATAACACAGAATGAGCAGGGCTATGATAAAACACGTTAATATCAACTTTAAGATATATGAACAGATCAAATACCTGAAAATTGTAGTCAAAATTATTTGAAAAAAATACTAGTCCAAAATAATTATATATGAATTACTGAAAGACGAAAATTGTCAAAATATTGATGAACTAGGCAGAATCTTTAGAGGTACGTAGTCAATGTCATCAATAAATATTTTCAAAATAAATCATCAAAATTACTAGGAAATGGTATTCAAATTATATAAGAAAAATAAATAAAAAAGTGTAGTTTTTGAAAAGGAAGGCAAATCTTATCAGAGAATGACCTTCAAAATAATTGATACAAAATACTGGAAAGCAACCATGGACCGTGGTTGTAAAATGATTTTTAAAAAACATGGTCAAGATCACAAGAAAATAAACTTCAGTCGTGCATGTTTACAATTTCGAGTTAGAAAATGAACTTCAAAATACATGAAAGATTTCAATTTCAAGATCATATTTATTAATAAATAAGCAAAACATCAGAAATTGATCATTAATGCACATGGTCAAAATCACTTGAAAATTCACTTCAAAAAACATGCATTAGTGCAGATCACTAAAAACGACACTCAAAGTGAATTCTCATATAAAATATTTTTTAATAAATGGTCAAGATCATTAGCAAATAATGTACATGAAAAATGTTTAAGATCACAAACAAAATCGTGTTCAACATAAATAGTCCAAATCGTAAACAAACGCTCTTTAAAATCCAGGTGCAAAAATAGCTGAAAAGCGTTTTTACCAATCTTAATTGAAATCCCTTAGAAATTGATCTTCCAAATGATGTTCGAAATTTGAAAAACCGTTTTCAAAATGAAAAGTTGTCAATTAACGCAAAATATTACTGTAAATAATTTATACTACTTAGGTACGAAAATATCACTCTTGATTGCAATTATATGTAGCAGCAGAGAATTGTCCGTATACGTTTGTTCCTTAAATCTTGCACAAGCTCTTCCATGAAATAGGAAATGGAATTAAAGATTAGGAATGAATACGAAATGTGATTCTGAGAATGTTGACGTAAAATAGGGTGAAGACGTGGTTGGGAAATTATTGGCTCTCTCCACACATTTCCCCGCACCTGGTCCGCTTCACGATGCTCACCTTTCCCAAGCACGAGGTCAATTTTTTGAACAAGTGAATGACTAATAGGAATGAATAGTGTCCGACCAGGCAACAAAGTGTGCTCAACCAGGATTCCAGGTTTAATTAATCATGTATTTTAGTGTAACAGGACTTAAACGGTTCATGCGAAGAGGATTGGCCCTGCCTGACTTCCCATAAATAAGCTTAAAATCCTCTTAGGGCTCCAAAGTTGAGGCATAAGTGGGTCTTAACACTAACACTTTATTTATTCTCCAATATTTCAGGTATTTTTGCAATATGCCAACACGGCTTTATTTTTTTTTTCATCCCCAATTCCTAAATCAAATAGGTAAAAAAAAATATGCACGTTTGGACTCAGGCGTCGAGTTGACGTGGAGAATCGATTACTTTTGGTTACAGGATATTATTTGAGCTTTTAGAAGGTTTTACCTGAGAGCGGGCAAGTCATCTCATGCCCAACTGAACTTGTCTAACATTTCAATCAAAGCATGAAAGACGGTTGTTACACTCAAGAACCAACAATAGAAATCGTGTGTCAAACTTTTGCTCAGTTTTGTTCCAATAAATCAGTCAAGGAGAACGGGGTCAGTCAGCCGTCATCTGTCGTCTGACTATAGAGAAAATCTGCTGGCTGTTTTAACACCTTTTCAAATTGTGCTTAGCTTTTGTTAATGGAATGGCACCCTATAAAATTGGCGTACTATATTGGCAATTTAAAGGAAATTGTCCTTTGCTTTAAAATCGGTCCAAATATTTGTGTACATTTAAATATACATCAACAATGCCAATGTATTTTGATATATTTGCTATATGTATACAAAAATGCATATATAATTTGAAAAGGTGATCTATATAAAACCCTGTCAGCCAAGTTGCAGATTGGCAAAATTGTTGTACTGAATTCATTAAAATCAAGTCGCAATTTTTTTGAAATTGCAAAACAATATATTTTAAGACCCAATTATTCCGCTAATTATTTAAATAAAGCCATATACAATTGAATAGGGATACTTTTAAAAAAAGTGTCAAAATACCAGAAGTTAAAGTGCTAAAATTTATTTTAAAGCTCCGAAATATGCTCTAAAATTGAACAAAATTGTCAAAGATGCTAACTCACAAAAAAAATATGCAAAAAATATATGTACAGTATAGAATTTGATTGGTTTGAACCAGACCGGTGAGAATCGTTGCGAATTTCAATCACAATTCATTACTAACCCCCAATTTGTTTTTGCATAAGAAGCATTTCCTTAAAATATGCAGTTTTTTGCTAGGCTGACTCCCCAGAAGCATTGCTAAAATAAAATACAAAATTTTGCTCAAATTGGCAGAATTTAGTATGACCATTGATATCTAAACTAAAATATATTTTGAACACATGCCGTTTGTTCTTGCCAATTTTTTCCAAAACTTTCTAAATCAGTTCCATCCGCCGACTAAAATCGAAAGGACAATCGGAGCCGTCATTGAATTGATACTTATTGTGTTTCAGTTTCCATTGTATTAACATTGAATGTGGAAGATTGTGTCTGACATTCAGACTTTGGCTTGTCAAGTCTCGACCTCCTTCCACGGTGAAAGTCATGTGAGGCATGCAGGAGCATTCCGCATCATCGGAGTGGTTTATCCCTTCTTCCTTGCATTTACACATGAATTGATTCAGTACACAATACGAACTGAACAACAATAGGAAGATCAAGTTGACTCTGCTACGGAACAAACTCTGTTCCTCCACGTGCTTGGTCCGTATTTCAAGTTTGTAAAATATGCACAAACAGACAATTGTTGTATTAAACTCGTAGACTGCCTGTGAGATCAACTAATAGGTCTCCATGGCCTTTTAATGTATGGATACTGAGGCTGGGCAAAGACGAAGTATAAAATCAGGGTGTGTTCTGTTTTCCTCATTCAAACTGCAAGTAAATCTTTCGAAACTTTAATTTTCCATGAAGAGTCGGAGCAGTGAATCATTTCAATATTATTATTTAGCTATGGAATGATACAAGGAATGGATTGCATGCTCAAAATCACCAAATCCTATTAAAATTACCCCGAGTAGTAAACTCAGGTACACAGGAATTATTGTTTTAACTTTTAATTCCGGCATTTGAGTTATACTCGTACTTTAATGATCTTCAAAGAAACAATATCTGGGAAATCAATCTTGATGGTTCAGGCTTGACCGGTGAAGTCAAACAATAGCCTCTTAAAAACTTTTTCACCAACAACATGAAAATGTGGAAAGGAAGTAAAGCCGCTGGCAGTTTGTTGGGCTTGAAAGGTTTTTTCCTTCTTTTTAGTTTTGAATCTTGAAATGTGACTGAAGAAAGTGGAAGTGTTTTTGACCTGCTTGGTTTCATATTTTGTACAATTTTCTTCCCTCGTTCTGCATGGCATGACTAGGCTGGTTGGCTCAAGTTAATCGCAAGGAACCAGATAATAGTGAACGTAATTGCAGTGATTCCTGATCCTCGGCTCAGGTATCATTATTTTGCACGCACTTCTCTTCCTACAGACGAGGACGGTTTCCTTGGTGGAGATGAAGATTAAGGAAACGATGCTGAAACACGTTATCTCATGTCACATCCGAGCAATAATCATAATAATAATAAGAGCACATGGTAGGACAACAGAGAGCGGACCAGAGAGTCCAATACACCGTACTCAACAGGGTTTGATTTTAGGTTTTATGGGACTAAAGCCTTAATATGGTTTTTTAAAAAATATTTTAAGAGTCTATTCATATTTTGAATTTGGCGCTATACAAATACATGCTAGAGCATGGATAAATTTGATACGCTCGTTGAGGTCAGATAGTTGGGCCACAGATCATTTGAAACCCTAACTTTCAAAGATTAGAAGGATCTTAAAATTGTATTAATTCGTGGAATTTTGATGCATAGTAAACTAGTTCATATTTTTCGCTGATTGCTGGAGGTCTCAACGAGTAACACCCATCTGTGTCATATAAACACATACAACAACATAGATAAGTTTTCATATTTTACGGTTGTAGTGTTTATTTGCATATTTTGACACTTTTTATAATATTATTCCATATTTCGTCTTTTAAAAAATATTTCTACACAGTCACCGCGTTTTTAGATACATTTTAACGAGGTTTCGATTTTGTACTCGTGCTCGGCTTCAATTTTTTATTTAAATCGCAGGTGTTAGTTTTTGACAAGATTTTGTTTTGCAATTTCAGAAAGCCCTACTTTTAATGGCTTACGCCCAGTATGTAATCTCCCAATATGTCATCCTTTTAAAAACCTTCATTGTGGCATCCCAGAACCTTCGTTAGGTCATCCAAAAACCTTCATTCCGTAA
>JAQFYU010003208.1:0-10357 GCA_034694905.1 Ceratophysella granulata | reverse complement strand
AAATACCCGGTGTCGGTGTCAAGTTATTTTTGTCATTTTACAAAAATGTTAACTGCCAACATTGTACGCCAGTCACCTAGTATGTTAAGTTATACATAGAAAAACCCGGAAATATTTATCCTCAGGCATAATAGCCGGTTTATTTACTATGTTCAAGTACAAACTACTATGTACGCTATACGTACATACAATGCAATGGAAGAGAGTTTCATTTACAGATTTTCAGACTTCCGGTAATATGCGATGAGAAATACATTTTTGATTTTGAATACTGACCATTTTTTTTCATTCTACATAAGTATTTTAATTTTATGATCGACATTATTATTAGACTTTAGTTGCAATTTAACAGAAAACACAAGCGTTTATTTACGATTTACAATACAATACAAATGCCAATCAGAAAACCTGTGTGGTGTCGATTCCTAGCGGAGGTCCGATCAATCAGTTGCCGCTAAATAGCCTGCTTCATTATTGTTGACATTGGTTCTCCCAACTTCACGTCTACTATATTATTCAATTTCGTATCTGCCCACATATTAAATATGTGGTAAGCTGCCCTGTGTCTCGTTTCTGGAATTCAAATCGTGTAAAAACACACGGCGTCGGTCGAAACTCATGGAGCATTGTCGTGTTCGGAGTCGTGTGTTTCTCATACGGCGTGACGGGCGCGGATATTCGTTTATGAAGCACAAGAAGACGGCATTATTGCTTAGTTGAATTTGTGAAGCACTCGGACATCATCGGAGAGTTCTTGTCCATACAAGAAGGAAGTACATTTTGCCAATACAGCCAACAACAGACAGTTCAAGTACATAGTGTTTAAACATTAAAGCTGTCAACCGTTGACGTTGACGTTGACATTGTCACCTGTTATTAATTGACCGTGTCAGGTGTGGCTGGGCCGAAGGGAGGTGGGGAGCAGAAAGGTTGATGTAGCAAGGTTCCGTCTTCATCGTTCAGGGCACGGTACGGAGAAGGGCAGTGAGTGCAGAGAAGTACCCGTGGGCCTGGACATGGAGAGTGACCCGGATACACGACACTCATGGACAAACACTTCGGCCAACAACCTGAGTCTCCTTGCAGTCGTTGCTGGAGAGGAACAGAAGGACGGCGGATGGGCGGTAAGCAAGCAGGCTTGCTCAACACAGCTTGTACCCGAAGAAAACCAGGAGCGGACCAACAAAAGAAAACGATTCGGTAAGGTCAAACGTCAAACATCATCATCATCACTCATACATCATAGTCATCAATCACCCATGCACCTAAATAGCGTCATTTGTCATTCCGATTCCAAGCCATGCCAATTTTCTATGTGCCGTCCAATCCACCACCCCTTCACCCTTCACCCTTCTGCTTCTCTTCTATGTTCTAGTGCGTGTCTTCGTCTTCCCAAATACAAAATACAATAATTGTCATAATTGTATTATGTATTAAGTATAGAAGAAACCTGCAACTGAACTACATACAGTCAGTCTTTACTTCAACCCACCATCACCATGCATTGCCATACACCATACATGATACTTGATGCAGCTTTGACTTGAACTTTACTGAAATGACTGTTGATGTTGGAGTTTAACTGATCTCATTTTTTAATGAAATATTGATTTAGGTTCTGGCGATGAAGTGTATAATAGTTGTTCCAGTACGGACGACAGTAGCACGTCAAGTTCCAGTGAGTACAGCGATAGCGACAGAAGTGGTGCTGATGATGAGCCGGAACTCAAGAAAAATAAAGTAGACAAGAGCGATAGCACGAGTTCACCCACTCAACAGTCCCAGGATCCTCCTCCAGGTTATTTGATTTTAATTTAACTTCAAACTTCCAATATGCGAAATGCGAACTCTGAACTTAACTGAAACATAGTGTGAAGTGTGACTAAAACAACACATGAAAGAAGTAGCAAAGCTGAATCAAAATGAAGGAAACTGTAGCGTGTCCGGTCTTTTCACCGACGGCGTTTAACCGACCGACCATTTGCCCGACGGCTGTTCCCCGATTGCTAACTCACCGAATGTTCATTGGTCGACGGACGTTTGACGGATTTTAAATTATTTTTACATCAAAAATTAATTTCATTTATTTTTTCCTTGCCTTTGTCAGAGCCATGGACAAAGTTGGTATGGTAATGCATCAAAAAGATAAGAAAAGTTTTAAGAAATGTGATTTATCGTCGGTCAAACCTCCGTCGACCAATGAACATGATCGGTGAGTTCGCAATCGGGGAAAAGCCGTCGGGCAAATGGTCGGTCGGTGAAACGCCGTCGGTGAAAAGACAGTAGACCAACTGTAGTGTACCAACAGCGACATCTTGTTTTTGTTTGACAGTAATTCCGAAGGTGCTGTCACCGAGAAGCTTCAATCGTCAACTGTTGAAGTCGGTAAATATCGAAGATTTGTCTGATTTAAGTTCGGTATCTTCCTTAACCTCCGATGGCTACAGTGATTTGCTGAGTTCTCCTCGGACACATCCTCGTCCAGTTGAGTTTGAAGTTGCCTCAACATCACCTATTAATCTGAATCCCATCGAAGACAGCAGTTCAAGCTCCGGACTTGAGGATGAGGAACAGGTAAGACCACGACAAACATTACCACTACCGCTATCGTCCACATTTTGTAGCTGTAGTTCAAATGTTGTTGAAGGAAAAAATAAATGTGGCATTCTTAAAAAGTAGTAAGAACATGTTTTAAATTTTTGGTGTCTCTGTCTTTGCAGATGGAATTGAATCGGTTGGTAGCGCATTCATCAGATTCTGAGTCATGGCCACAAAAGGATGAAGATGAAAACTTTGCGGATGAAGAGTTTGACTCGGACGATTTTACGAATAAAAGTTACAAGAGCAGTGGATTATCCAGCGATTCAGAAATTTCTGAAAAGGACCAGTGGGATTGCCATTTGTGTCATGTGAAGTCGAACAAGCCGTTTATGCGATACTGTCTTCGTTGTTTCAAAGTAAGTTTCAATCGCTTCGCTCACACTCATTTTTCTCTACGAACGAGTTGCTCTACGAGTGGTATCAGTCATTTGCATCTGATCTGTATTCCATATTCCTTCAAGTGTCAACACAAGCAAAGAACGAGAGTGAAGAAAGCCTCATTGTCATATTTTGTCTTTGTCCGGATGTAAAATATTCTTAACAAAATTCGCATAATGTTCCGTTGAAAACTGAAATGCTAATTCTTTGGTGCTTGTTTTTTGTGACATTGGAAAACATTCGCCACCTCGAACCAGAACGTTTACGGTGTTTAAATAATGAAAAATTAAGGCTTGTTTGGAACTACATGTCATGCCAGATATAAGTTCTAAGATCAAGTTGTTAATTTAGGTCCGGAGGGAATGGCTACCTAAACGTCCGAAATCTCGACGTTTAAAGTCTCGACAATCGGAAAAACCCAAACAGGAATTGAAGCATCAACGCAATTCTATGGAGGAATCCAGTGGAGAAGAGCCGTGCTCAACTCCTGACGAAGCCAAATTAAGCCAAAGCCTGGCTTTTTCATCCCAAGAGTCCAATACGGAACAAAAGAAGGATTTCAACCTGTCGGACAAATTGCAGTACATTTTGGATGCCCCTCCTCTCCTCGTCAAGAAAACTGTGGAATCTCATGCGGAGTCGGAAAAGGACGTGGAGACGTGCTCTATTTGTATGGTACGTGACAAGAACGCGGCCTTTGTTCATGGGAAGACTGCTCATAGGTACTCTTGTTACACTTGTGCAGATAAAATTCTCAAAAAGTCGGGCAAATGTCCGATTTGTAGAAAGACGATTATGCGTGTGGTTAAAGTCATTTCTGTGTAAATTCGGTAACAAGCTAATATGGCAAAATGTGATCACTTGGTGTTTATTGTTACTGAAATTCCGAGTTGAGGTTGCGACACAAGTAGACCTTTATACGGTCGATGGTCGTACTCGTTATTTAAAATTAGAAACAGAAAAATTGGTAAAACGCGTGCTTTGTCGCAAACTAAATAGAAGACGTTCCTAACAGTTAATTAATTCTACGGTTTCTATCTGCGGCCCTCAATCATAATAAATATATTCACACTTTTGGATAAACTAAATATAGTTATGATGATTTGAATCTAAAAGTTCGTACGCAGCTTATCTGTCTGACCCGTGCAGTGATTCACGCAAAGCGTGACACATCGCATCCTAAAAATACAATGTTTCTTATTTGATTAAAATATATTTTAATGTGAACGTGAAGTGAAAGCTAAGTCAAGGCATTCAAAATACATCAGATACACAAATTGTAGGCACAGATAACTATGGTACTTCACCTAAATATATTATTTAATAATATATACGAAAAAGAAAGTATTTGTGCACTTACAATACGTACATTCTTGGCATAGCTGCATATACAGCTGTATGTAACTAGCTACCTGCGTTACGCCAAGGGATATGTCATGTCCCTATTACTAAGTAACTAACCTAACCAGTAGTGTTTATCTTTAATATAAATTATTGTAGATAGGTATAGGTGTAAAAGGAGATTCCAGCGCGGTCCAGCGTATAAATCATCTTCATTCCTCTGGCGATCTTGCATGTCACTAGTAGCGGTAGCGCCGTTGATTTGGATGGGAGTACATCCCCAAAAACTTGTCGCAATTTGGACAACTGTGTTCATAATTATTGAAACATTCGGAAGCATAGGGTGCCCAGGCAAAACAGCAGCAACTAAAAATCCGAGAATTGAATTAGCATATGCATACAATAAATACAGTTATTTGAAGTTGACTGGATTCGCAAGGCGCTTACCACATGAAGCAAAGCAATCCAGCCATGAAGTGAGTTGCGCCAGTATATCTCTTGGTAACTCTAGTCTGAATACTCGCCTGGCAGTATGGACAATTGATCGCAGCTGTTCGTGGACCAAATTGTGGTAGTGGTGGGTTTACAATTTGAACAACTATAAATTGGGAAGAAAAAAGAAGACATACATTAATAGCCAAAAGCATAATTTTATGTTGATGGCGGAATATCTATCAATGTGAAGCCATGACAAGATGTCGGGCGTACTTGTCTGATGTGGATGGAGAGGGACTTGTTGTACACTGGAATATGCAGGTTGTTGTTGAGGCATTTGCATGTGCTGCTGTTGATGCTGGAATTTATTCGGATCCGGGTACGGAGGGGCATACGGAGGTGGATTTTCTAGCGGTGGATAGAACGTGTCTTGATTTCCACCTGCTGGGAAGTCTGGGGCGGTTGCGGCTCCTACTACTGGGGCCAAAGCTTGCTTCTCTGAATCCATTCTTATGAAACTAATAAAATAGTGGACCACTAGTCTGGAACTGAACGATGATGATGAATGATGAACAATGACGAATAGGGCAAATGGACCAATAACTAAAGGAAATTCTAGTTTGACTTCCTTGACCAGACTGTTTCTCAACCAAATTGTGAGAAGCTCCAAGTCTTCTGTTCTGCTATATGGTGCAAATAATAATAATATGTGGTTGTGCCATTATTCCATTGCAATTGCAATGGAAAGCCTCTTGGCTATGCGTCCTGCCAGTCGGTCTATGTCAGTTCTGTTTATTTTTTTTGGCGAATTGCATTATGTGCCGCCTGTACGAGTGCTATGCTGGTACTACGGTACGCTCTGCTTTGCCCACTAATAAAGGGTGAGAATTTGGAATACGTAGGAATATGAAGAAGTGGCACACAAAACTCCCAGTGTGAATGTTGTATTCGCTTTTGCTTGAGTTGGGGATATTGAGGAGTTTTGCCATTATTGCCACTAGAAGAGAAGCGCATACACATGAGAAACGAGCCTGACGCAATGCATGCATGCATGGTTGCAACTTTTCCGATTTCGCACACATCGCTATTTACTATGGGATTGGGACTATGGCATACACAGCTCCATCGAGCTCAACGGAGATGATGATGATGTCTTTTGTGGAAACAGAAGCTTGATGAGTCAGCGTCAGACGATTGTATGTAATTAATATGCACTGCAGGAGTGTGTGATTTTCGCAGTGTTGTAAACTTGAATATGACTTCATAAGGTTTTCTGTATGGCGTCACGGATGACTAATAACGTGGAGGAGAGGAGTCATGAACCACATGCAAATGAACTTCATAAAACTGCTGTTGAACTGTTTCCCCAGTTTTAATTAATTACAATAAATAATTCTCTCTTTGAGTTTGAGTACGCTAGTACATTGAAACTAATTATAATATTATGGGCTGGCGCAGGTCCGTATCAACGGCGTCACAATATAAAATAGTTTAAATCTTAAAGGTTGCGACTGTGAAGTGGAACATTGCAAAAAAAATGTCAGAGTGTACTTCGTTAATTCTATAATTTTCTTGATTAGTTCATGCGTAATCTTCTAAACAATACATTACAATACTTCAGTAAATACTAACCACACATGTCCCATAGATTTGTACTCTTAGGAGATAGATGACAAATCTATTTGTAGCCGACGAGTGAAAATGGTTCGCTGTCTGTCAGGTTAAGTTCAAGGAATGCAGGACTTCCTTGAGGTCAAGTGTAAAATTAAGCCAGGCATCGGCACCTTGTCCTTGGAAGAAGTTGGGATTGTGTTTGACTGGTTCAATTTTCATTTTGAGGGGAAGGGGGGCTGGACGAGGTGGGGAGTTATCAGTGTCAGTGGATTCCCTTGCTCTCACAGGAGTAACAATAGTCTTGGGTTTGTTCTGCTTGACAGATAACTCCTTCCCTATAATTGCAGTGTTCGGGTCATCAAAGTTGAGACGCCGCTTTGGGTTTCTGGGCTTTTGTGGTGTGATGGGCTGAGTAAGTCGGCCGCCAACGGCGATTGCGGGTAGGGATGAGTCCAGTTGATATTTGGCGACTTGGTCGCTGTTCCCAGGCCCAGCCCCAGCCTGAGATTGTCGAGTTTGTTGGTTAGGTTGAGTGTTGCGAAGCTGTTCACGTGTCTGTGTGTCGAGCCCATCACCACGATTTTGGAAACAACGGAAGTTTGTGAGGCTATTTGTACCGTCAAGTTTATCTTGAATCCATCTCTTTAGCCGCCTATATCGATACACACAAGTGGTAATAAAGTTGAGAATTGAGAATGGATAATATTTCGTATTTAAAGTAGCAGTCGAAAATATGGAATTACCTGACGTATGAGTAGACCGTGAAGAAGTGAGAATTTGAGTATCCGGCTCGACACTGAACCTGAGTGTCTTTCTTATTTTCTGGTAGTTCATGGATTCCAAACCAACTGATTTCCTTGATTTCAAACGCAGTCTGAGGTCGAAATGGGAAATTCCTGTCCACCCCAACGACGAGATATAGTGTCGCAGTTCTGTCATTAGCTGTACTTTCAATAAAGTGGTTAGGGTTTACCAGCTTTGACATATCGTAACCTGTTTCTTCCATTACCTGAAAACCAAAAGTTGACAAATATTTTAAACAAATAGTTCCGACTTCACGGAAACTCAAGCAGCTTTATTTTTCATATTGACGTCAGCAGCCAAACTTACTTCGCGAATGGCACAAACTACATTGTCTTCATCCTTGTTGATTTTCCCTTTGGGGAATCCCCACTGATTGCGAAATCCTTGAACCAGAAGTACTTCTGACATGTCCTGAGTCATCAGAATCGCTCCACATGTGGGAACTTTCGTCTTATATGAACGGAATTCAGTTATCGCTGTATCAACACTGCTTTGAAACTGCTTCAAATAGGGAGTGTGCTGTAATTCATTGACGGATACAAATTAATTATTAGCTCTAATATCTGTTTTGTTTTGGGCATTGGGTCTGGGTGCAAATGTTTCTTACCCGAAACATTTGGAGCGCGAAAACATTGAAGGGAATGTGTGACAAATGCTGCAAGTCAGTCCCAGGTTTGCAGTAGTGGTCAACGAAGAACCAGTGTGCGAGTTCTATTTGGAAACACACACGAACAAGTTCCTTCCTCTCCTCATGGGGTATATTACTGGTGAAGCGACTGAAATCAAAAATTCAAAATTGCAGAGTATGGACCCTACAAAGAACGCGAGCGTTTTGGAATTTGGCATTCAATAATACTTTTTGTAAACAACTGAGAGCGAGAGAGCACCTCATTTGTCAGTAGTGAGATTCGCGGATGAATATGAAGATTAAATTATAGAGCAATTCATTGTGATTCGATCACCAAAAGCTACCAAAATCTGTTCACGCCGTTGCTACTAGCCAAAGATGATTTTCCAATAGTCTAACAACTTGCAGAAACTAAAGCAGGTTGCATGCAAGTCACTTGCACAGAGTACAGTTAATTGCACGATTGAGCATGAGCATTGCAGGTGGATTGTCGGGGTACATTGGTCCAAGGAAACCGTATTAAAAATTCCGTAGTACTTTTTGCGTTAGGCTTTAGACTAGAGTCGTACTGGTAGGGAGCCTAGTGACCTTTGACATAAGGGTCGTTTCTTCGCTAAGGGTCACTAGGTTAGGTTCCCTACGAGCCTTCCCGAAAATGGAAATGGACTTAGAAATTTTTTGTTCGGGTGTCGGGTGCTTTGGTGCGATTCACCCGGTTGTCCGTTTCCCAGTCCAGTCCAGCTCCAGCTTGATCGAGCTTGTTGAACTTCTTGATACAATAGATTGAACACAGTTGCCAACATTATAATTACACATTGTGAAACATTCTGAATTCCATCGGAAGTATAATTTTGTATTCTGTAGTGAGTCTTACCAAACTAAATCGGTGAGAACGGGGTCCGGAATGTTGTAGCCCAACAAGACAACGTCCAGCGTTGCAGTCATTCTTGAATTTGGACTTCGGAATTTGAGATGTTCTTTGTGTCTTGTTGCTTGTCGGTTTATAATTATAAGTAGTAACTTGTAATTTGTGGACTGGAAACAGTTAATGTCAAAAGTGATATACGCACAACGTATATTCCGGTCACCAGCGATCAGTTTAGAAGATACTTTTCGTCCGAATCAGTCCAACTAATCTTATTCCCTATTCCGGATGCTCGTCGCTCGTCTTTGACACTTTTACTTTTGACTGGACTCGACTACTGACAACGACAACTGACATTGCCTGCGCTTTTCACTTTGCTTCTTCTTCTTTCACGTTCTTCTTGATGTTTCTCATTGTTGTCAATAGTCAATGTCAATGGTCCACAGTATTTGTATTTTGGCGCCTTGTGTTTCTATACTCTGACTGGGCAGCGCAGGATTTTGAAAGATTGCCTCCCGAATTCAAAGCCAGACGGACGGCGAAAAAGTCAAAGAAACTATTCCAATATCAATCACCCACACACCAACACCACACAACATCACAATTTAAATTTAAATTCGAAATTGTTAAATTAAAAATGAACTTTAAGGAAGAACAAGAGAGTGAGGTAGAAGCACTGGAATCCATTTATCCAACAGAGTTCAAATGTAAGTACTTTCAGAAGCAAAACTCACCATAAAGCATGAAAAATAAAACGGGGTGAGATTTACTTTACCGGTAGAGATTATTTTATTGATTATGCACCATGTGTACTTCAATTCATAAGTTACAAAGTATAACTTTTGTGTGCAGCAGCTATAATTACATCAGGGAGCACTATCGGTATCGAGCTACAATAATGACGCACGATAAATAATACAGATTTACAATGCATGCATACGTACCGAATAGCATTTTGAGCCGAAAGCAAATAATATTGAGCAATGCGTCATATCATGTCAGCTTCGAGAATATTTCTATTTCTTGGATTCAAATATACTCTGTTACTTCATGTTCATGATACGATATGTTATAGATAAATGTACATACATGAAAAATCTGCCACTACAGAAAAATCTTCTCGTAATCAAACGCTTCTAAAATATGTAGATACCTAACCTAACTTCTCCTTAATAAACGTAGGTCATAGTTACAATACAAACTGGGAATTTTTTTTGTTGTAGCTCATGTACATATGTGCGACATTCCGAATTACAAAAATCGAGATCTAGTCTAAACCAATTTGGATTTGGGCAAGAAAATTATGTAATTATTGTTATTGGAAGAAGGATGATTTTGAATGTGGAAGCAACTTCTCGAATTTAACGTTCAAAATGCAGCCTAGCCTACTGTAACCTCTTTTCAATGCTCCTTAACCTCGTTTTTCTTCCATCCTTCCATGGTATCTTCTCCCTTCTCCTTCTCTCTGTTCTTTTCTATTTCTTACATGATTTCTCCTATTTCCTTCCCTTCTTTCTCCTATTTTCATTCTCCTACATTTCTTCTTTCTCTTTCCTTCCTTTCTTTCTTCTTTTCCTTCCTTTCTTTTTTCTTTTCCTTCCTTTTCTGCTCCATCCCTCCTTTCTCTTCTCCTTCTCCTTTCTTCTCTTTCGTATCGGAATCTAATTATTACAGTATTATGGCAGATATAC
>JAQFYU010003207.1:0-10357 GCA_034694905.1 Ceratophysella granulata | reverse complement strand
TTGGCGGGCCTTTGCGGTGAGCACCAGAGGTTTACATGTAGATATAGAAAAAACGGCCAAATATATCAGGTCTATAGTAACTATCACATAAATCCCAAAGTACAAAGTCACACGTTTGACTTTGACGAGAATCGGGTATCTCTCTGCCCAAATTCCATATCTGAGTTCATTTAACATGTGAGACCCTTGTTGTTTCATCTCTGACAGTGTTAAAATTCAGGAAACTCCACGTGCGGAATGTACATTGAACATTTGAACAAAGGGAACTAACGTCTGGTGAAATGTGGAGAAAGGAGATGAGGTTCATAGAATGCAAATTGAATGCATAATTCAAGAGTAACCTCAGTTCTGATTTAAGGGAATTGTCCATGCTAAAATCTTCAGTAATGATCCGGCGTGGGAAGTAATGTTGGGATGAATAATGAAGACTACGCAAGAATTCTCAAATAGCTCCTCGTACAGCCATGCATTACACTCAACGAGCCGTGTACCACGAGTAATGTTTCAATTTAGAATCCAAGCTCCCATGTTTTTACAATGGAAACGAGGAGCACCAGCCCAAGTCACTCCGGCACATACATGGCTAGGAGGATCTGAGTCTAAAAAGCCGCATATTACTAGCACATTATTCCTATTTTATACAAACTGATGCAGCATGAATACAAGTCTGAATTTTGAATTCACAAGTTTTGGGGAAGGGAGACGTTGTACGTCACAGGTCAGAGGACCGACTTTTCACGCCTCAACCCTTTGGTTTCCGCTTGTTGTCGAAAGAGTTCGTCACGACTCGATGAAGAAAAATAAAGTTCAATAAGTAAGCTTTTACGGACTTTCCACTCCGCACTTCCTTCCAATTCCTGCCCACATTCCTCTTCACTTTCACACAAATTATTCTGTCCACGTTCTCATTACAAAAGAGCAAGGGCCTGAGCCTATTCTTCTCCAAACGCAATTATCTGGAGCATATTTTTTATCCTCTTCTTCACCAGTTCTTCTCAGTCAGAAGAGAACAACTCTTGTTCCATTCTAAACAGTTCTTGGGTACATTCCAAACCTCCATGGACTCCAAGGAGAGAAAGTTCTCGTCTTGTGTACTACATATAGCCCTTTTCTGGTGTAGCACACAGGAGATAATGAAGAAAACGGGGAAATAAGACAAAAAAAAACAGTAGGCAGTTTATAGGGGCACGTGTTCGTTCTTCCAATCCGAACGGAGAGAGGGAATAAAAATAGTGAATTAAGTCTTTTAATTCCAATCCTCGTAAATCATAGTTTCTCAGTCCTTCACTCACTCCACTTCTTCTGCTGCAATACGCCTTTTCCGCTTTTGGCAAGGGAAGGAGACAGTAGCCTTTTCTTTCTCATTCTAATCTGAGAGGTTCTTCGTCAATTCCACGTCGTTAAATCGAATTTAATATTAGTATGTAGTACACCGCAAATAAATCCGATTCTCACCGCAAAATGAATTAGTTGTCTAAAATTGTACTTTCACCGCAAACTGACTTTCACCGCAAAACAGCTTAATTGACCATAACCTGCTTTCACCGTAAAATAGTTTGGTTTACCATAACGTACTTTCACCGCAAAGTAAGCCAATTGACCTTAGCCTACTTTTATCGCAAAATACATTAGTCAACCATAACTCATCACTTTCACCGAAAATTGACTAACTTTCATTACGTCAAGTGAGGTTAGAGTAAACTTTCGCGGAAGAATTTAGTTTACAGTGCGGTCATATTAGTTTAGTTAGATTAATTTTTGTTGGCGTTACTTACGGGCATTTGGACAAAAAAATGTGCAACGAATAGAACCACTTGGGCATAAGGAGGTCCTGAATATGCTTTTAAAAATTTGCGGGGAACAAAGTTATTTGCGTAAACTAGTTAGTGTTCTGGTCGACTAAATATTTAATTACGTATTTATATTAATTTCTTTAATTTCTTAATCTAGCGGTGGTGTAGTATATATTACGGGTATATTCTAGCCGATTCAACATCTTCAAAACTTCGAAGACCTAAACTCAGCCACTTAAACTTTACGTACGTAGCAAAAATACAAACGCTTCTACAATTCACAGATTTAACGTTCCGATTTTAAAAAAAAAGGCTGAGAGCTCATCTCTATTTCAAAATTGCTGCCCATTTTGTCTTGGTTGGTTGTTCATATAAAGAACGAAGACGTACAAGACATCGGCCAAGGCCAAGGTCAAGCCACGCCACGCCAAATACAAACGAAGGGCTTGAGGATGAAACTTATTCCCTTGGCAACCAGCCCTCCTAAATTCTTCAGCTTTCTCATCCGACAGAATAGAAAAGACATGTCAATTCATTTAGGACCAACAAATGCCCTTAGGCCCAAATCAGTGCTAGCTCAAAAATTCGATTGCAATTGAGAATTTCCTTAAGGTCATAGCTGTTTTTTGCAAAGGGACAGAAAATACTATCGTTTGATAAAACATTTGTCTTCCATTATGAAACCCATTGTTCCGAAAACCGAGCAAGACAAAACTAGCAGATTTGTAATTATTCAAAGCCCGGAATGGGATGAAATCGCATGGAAACTCGGAGCAACCAACCACAGAGCCGGGCATACGTCTCAACGTCTCTTCGCTTCTCCTTATTTCCTTATTTATATTTATTAGATGTAATGTTCCATAGTCCATAGCAGCAGCTCGTAGTCGTAACATAACGTATACAATAGGAAGGCCTACACACCACACACAGTTCGTTAGAGACGAGGCATGCAGGTCCACACAAAAAAAAAAGAATTATCGAGAAGCGGAAGCTGAACTCGAAAGAAAATAAGGACAAAATGTCCAACAAACGTGTTCCCTTCTCCATTGCATATCCGCTCCATTTCATCCTTTCACTTGACTCAGAGCCGAATAAAAAAGAAGATGAAAATGACCAAACTCATTTTTACTTGACTGAAAGCGCAAGTAAATAACAAAATCAATTCATAAGCTAGTGGACCAAAAACGTGTGATAAGATAAGAAGTGAAATCCAAAGGAATCTCTTTCCCCTTTCCCCTGCCCACTCATCATCCGTCCACATCCAACATTTTGACTTAAAGTTCAGAAGTGAAAGGAATGAGAGACGGGATGAAGAAGAGAAAAAAAAGGAGATAAATCGATCAGAGGAACAGATATTGATTGGTTTCTTCCTTTGGATATTCGACCAAAAGATAAAAAAAGAAGGGGAAGAAAGAAGCTGGTGCTCAACTCCTTGTGTGCTTCAATCCGTTCCGTATTATTATCAAAACTATCCTATTCCCCCTTTTCCCCCTTATATCATCATCCGCTTTCTCCACAAGGAAAAGGAAGAAGGGCGGAATATCAACAAAAAAAAAAAAAAAAGCAGGAAGGCTCCAGAATTGGATACGCAGGGTTGCTAGGATAATATTTCAGTTCAACCCGGCACTGAGTTTCCTTTTTTGGAGGATCTCCTTTTCTCTTATCATCTGAGGAGAGGACAGTCAGTCAGGTGACAGTAGTGTTGGGCAATGGCAGAAAACTGGGGGAAAAAAAAGAACCTTGGAGGCAAATCGAGTTGACGACTCGGAGAAATGATGACGTGATATCTGGGATTTTTTCTTGAGCCTTTCTCCTCGTTCCGATCCGAGCCGTGAGACACCCACATGCTTCATCTCATCCAGGGATTGGATACAGAGAGCATCAGGGGAAAATGACCAGTAGTGTTCCCATAAGAACCCACTCAGGCCCACTCCTTGTCCTCACTGGGTAGTGAGATAGATGTCAGTCTATTCAGCTCTCAAGTTCTGAGATGGTCATACTCATAAAGACAGAAAGGGGGTTTGAGAAGAGAAATCTAGCAAATAATTGAATTTCCACATGGAATCACAATCACAGCTTCCGGGGAATTAGGTTAGGATCCTTCATAACAAATTTTCTAAGAAATACATAAGTTGTTGAGAGAAAAAACATGGAATTAGGATCATTTCTAGGCTCATACACGATATAAGATGCGTATATTCATACTAGCGGGCCCCTCAATCAGTGCAGGGCACTGACCTATTGAATTGAAATTGCAGATTATATTTCATTCAGTGCATTCTTTGAAGTATACGCACTGGATCTGTATAATTGATGTACTTACAACACCTTTATTTGCTTAGAACTACTTTTACAATTACCCGGATTAGAATCGGTATATTCCTGTGCTGTGCTGTACGTACGTACAGTCATCTCTGTTTTACAGCACAACATTATTTGTCGAAGCTAGTGAATATAAAACTGAAATTTCTAATTGCAAGAGCCTATTAATATTGCATTACTTTGCTATGACAGTAGTGGATTCACAATATTTTATTTTGTAAAAAGATGTGAGCATTATCAACATTTTAAATCTTCGGAATCCAGAAATAGGAGAAGTTCAGTTGTGCATAGGATTACGTTACGTGGGCATTGGTTACTGGCAGTCGTGTTGACAAAAATTGTTGTGTGACAGAATGATGCATATTCCATACATAATACATACACCAAACACACGCAGCAACAGCATTCTATTTAAGTGGATAAAATGTAGACTACGTACACAGCTTCTCAAAAATATATAGTGGGATAGCATCTGTACGGTTCCACGGTTTTAGGTTCAGGATGGAGCGTATCAGCCAAAAAGGGCGAAACGAAAAGCGCGACACGAGGAGTCGACATTGTCACTTTTTGACTGGAACCAGGATTGAAACATTACATTGGAGTAGGACACACTTTAAAAAACCGAAAATAGTAAAATAACTTAAATAATAAATACTTACGTAAAATAAATGCATAAGGAAAGCCACGTAACCCGGTAAGGTATGAGGACGCAGAGCAAAGCTGTGATTTTATATTAAATGCCTTTTGAAACCGACAAATAATTACAAATCATATATATACTTACTTACATAAAATCGTATTTACTTGTATAAAAATAGCACACAATTAAAATAAATAAATTCCAACAAAACCAGCATTACTATTACTATAGTATTCATTGAAGTTCAAAGTTCAAACAATATATAATTCAAAATGCGTATTTAAAGTATCAACCTTGTGTCAAATCTCCAACTTTCCCTTACATAAATTGAATCCTCCACAAATCAAGGATTATAAAAACCATGCTTCTTTTTCCAAACAAAACTTTTGGACACGTCTTTATATAGTAAAATTATTTCTTGGAACCTACTAATATGAAAACGTAGGTGAAACACGGTATTAAAGTCTTAGAACCTAATCCCCATCGACAGATCCTACCTGAATTGAACTTACCCAAACTTCACATGATGACACGTACATTCTAACCACTCCAGCCAGCAGTAGAGTAAACCCTGGGAGCCTCTCTGCATAAAAGTATTTTCATACCTGTCGCTTCCAGACCAGATCCGAAACTAACGTGGTTAGTCGGATTTTTGGATTTCAACATCAATCTATCCCAAATCCCAGCTTTCGTTCGAGGAGAGAAGAGGAAAATGAAGAAGAAGATGTGTCGTATAATGGAAGGAAAGGGATTCTGAAGTGAAGGGGAAATCTTTAAAGCTTCTTAGGTACTTGTAGGTCCGACAATTGGTTTTGACTCCATTTCTTGGCTTGGCTAGTAGTGCAGGAAGGAAGACGGAGAAAGTATCAATCCGCCTTTTGCCGCTTAGTCATTACGATTGGCTGAATCGAACCCATTCCTTACGGGACATATGGGAAGGAATCCGTTCAGCTCTCCACTTCTTATCCTTCTCTACGTTCAGATAGATTCCTCAAGCCTCTTTTCACTCTACTACCCATTTTCTCAGCATTTGGGAAAAAAAGTCGAAATGGAAAAACTTTCTTTCTACCTTCACCATCAGCTTTCCCTTAATGCACTTCTATTCAATTTAATCTGACACCCGTTTATGCATTCAAACCCCACTCAGCCATTAATAAAAGGGTTTAGAAGAATCCCGGCTTCAGCAAAATCAGAACTCAGTACAATTAGGCTCAAATACAAATTATGGCACTTGGCGGCTTTGCAACTTGCATCTACGGCTTACAAATGGAGATCTTCACACAATATTAAAAACACAAGTGTCAATTCATTAATTTGGAACACTCTGCTCGGGTTTTAAACCCAAATTTCAACTAACTGAATATTTCAAAATACTGTACTTATAGCGTTGACGATTTTCCAATTGAAAAATCAGCCGTATAAGGTTTATTATATATTTCAGCTTCCGTTTTGAATTCGGCAAGACAATGTCATTTTAAAACAAGCGTACATTCAACCTAGCAGTCAATTAAAAATACTTTTGAAAATAATATTAATTAGTGTAAGTACGAGTATAATCTAATATTCCAAATTCAGAAGCCTCTATTAATTTAATTATCATAGCCAATGGCAATAGCAAATAAGTATGAAGCTAACCTGACGGCCATAAAGCTTCAGTACAGTTATGCCATATGCATTTGAACCTGACAAACAGCTCATCAACGTCGGTGTCTTATCTTTGCGGTCATGTACGTATGAGCTGTGGCTTTTTTTATTTTGGTCGGTTGTGTGAATTCAGAATTAAGTGTTGAAGAAACGTTGAAGTTGGACATTAGTACTGTATAGTGAGTAGGCACTTTTGGAACAGTGTTATCGGGAGATTAGCGGAGCTGTTATGATAGCAAAAAAGCTAGCAAGTTAAAATGAAAGCACTACAATGAACATAGTAAATGCGCCAAGTTCCAACATTAACACGAGCTAGTTCATACATACATACATACATTGAATCGTTTGCTTTCATATCTGAATTCACAATTCGGAATGATATAGGTTTCCAATCTGCATTCCCCTTTACTTTCACATTTTGAGCATTTCACACATTCCTTCTCTAACAAAAACTCCTTTTTTTATCTTCCTGTCTTTCTCTAGAAAATGAAGGCGTGTGAAGTCTTCCGTAACTAATTGAAAAGGATCGTCATTGTACAACTAAGTAATTAGCCAACTTATTCTCATAGAACTACGACTAATTCTCTCAACTTAAGATGAATCCAAACGAGCACAAGTTTCTATTAGGTAGACGATATTTCCAGAAAACTGCACTTCTTCACAGACACTCCAGTTGAAAGAAGTTTGTCCAACTGGCAGAATCCTTTTCTACTACTTAATTGCAAATATCTGAAAGGAAATACGAAGCCGTCCAACTGCGCTATGATCAGGAATTTAATCTAACTTCCTCAGAATTACTTTTATTTTCATAATGCAGTTGTACTCTAGTCTGGAGGAGTGGGAGGTTGCTCAAACTCGTTAACGAGATTGGCAATTATTTGAGGAATATGCGGAAGTGGAAATTAGCTGATATTGTGTAGGTTACAGATACTTCAGGTGCAACGTGCAACTGAGAAAAATGAAACGGAATAAAATTATGGCAGTTGAATATTATAAGTATTTTAACCTTAATATTTTTAGCAAGTTGCATATTTTGAGATTTTGTTGCACTTTTTAAAATATTTTCACATTATTTTTCGGATCCATGCTTTTTTTTTACATATTTTAACATTTTCTTGACATATACAATTTATGAAGATCATTTTTTACTGTTTTCGCATTGCAATTTCACCGGTTCACTATTCAAAAAAATTGTTTTTAGTTTTTAGCAAAAATCTTAATTTGGTATTTAAAACATTGTCAACTGTAAACAAAATGCATAAATGCCGATTTAGGCGGATATATGACAGGAGATATTTGGGAAAGTGAGCAAAAAAGATGAAAATATTTTTGAACGGAAATCGGAAATCCAAGTCCGTCACGAGAACTACCGGAGGGTCATTTCGTGATTTCTTTTCTAGTTTGAATTCGATTGAACCGGACATTAATAGTGGAAGGATTGTGAGACGGTGGACAACAACGGGCCAAAGGAATCATATTCAACTACTCGACTCACTAATATAAAAGTAATTGGCTTTTGTATTTGTATTCAGCATTCAGCCTTCAGCCTATCATTTCCTTCCATGTTGGGTTATGAAAGAGCCTGACATGGAAGACACAATAAGAATCCAGCCCATTATCCCTTTTGGTTTCTGCAGAATACGTGCAGACAGTCGTCGACGCGGTTCCTATCTCCACACATGTGTCAGTCCAGCTCGGGTATTAAATTGTATTCGCATATGTATATATCTGTCCAAGCTCGACTAGAACCGTTTATTTTCCCTTTCGTGACGTACGAGTATAAACTAAAGCCGGAGCTTCTCATGTTCCACACAATCCACAATTATTGTAAATGGAACTACTGTAGGCACGTCGTTGACTGCTGGAAGAACCCAAAGCGGACTAAAACCACAGACAACAGATAGAAATCCATCAAAAAACATGGCTGAATATCCAGAGACCAAATAAACCATAGACCTCCATGAAATAAACGAGTATATCCAGCATAAAGCTCTATTTCAAGGCTCCAGTGAATCCTGAGAAGGCTTCTGGAGAAGCTGAAATAGATGGGCTCATTTCATGGTTGAGATTAGCGTTAATAAGTAATCCCTACTGCTCGAGCCCTCCGTTTTCCAGCTTTCTGAACAGGATCAGGGAACAGAGAACCCTCCAGAGCACTAATAATAATAACTATTCGGAAAGACAAGAATGAAATGGCATGATTCTCATTTTATTGCAAATTAGTCTCACTTTCCTTCAAGGAGTAAGTAATGGGAGGTCGGGCAGCCCTTCTCTTTTTCAGGATCATTAGAGAAGAAAGGTAGGATAGATCAGGATCAGGCATCTGGTGAACAAGGCTTTTACGCAAGGAACAAGGAACACGTCTAATGCCCGAACAGGTTTACTCAAAGTCAAATTGACCGAATTTTTTCAAATTGTAATTTTTTCGTTTGAATAGCAAGTGGCGGCCGTAGTAACGACTAAGCTGGGATTTCTGCTATAACTTGGTAAATGACTGCAACAGGTAAATAGTATTACTATTACTACAACACTAACTGGCAATGTTCAAAAAATCAGACTCTCTTCCGAGTGAATAAAAAGCCTACCCACTCAGGAATCGAACCCGTACACAGAAATACAGAGCACAAATACGTGGTTATATATTTTTAGCAATTAGTTATGCCTAACCGCTGCCGCTGAGCTACCTTGTATAGCCCAGACAAAAATAGACATGCGCACATCACACACCACCATTGGATACCTAAATCCGATTTCTTCGTTGTTTCGGGCAGATCCAGAGGTCTTCAACTTTTAGATTCAATTTCTCGGAAATTTTGGACACTTAAAAAAATTATGAGCTGTAGTTCGTATCAGTAGCTTTGCCTGGAGACCTAAAACTGAGTGATTCAATCATAACCCTATCGCGGAAAATAATTTTCATTGAGTTTCAAATAGGATGAATCACCTTTTCACTCAGTAGTTTGACTCAAAATTGAAACGTCAATAGTACGGATACATGCATGGATGAAAATGACAAGTAAAGTTTCGATTCGGACGACCTGACCTTCGAAATATTCTATGGAACCCAACCAATTCGGGTATTTGTCCGAGGACTCGGATCGTCTGGCTGTCGATTAATCTTGGGCTAGATAAAGGGAAAGGCGGCTTGATGAGATCTTGGCTACCTTTGAGTCTGGGCCTGACAGGCCAAAGTAGCTCAGTTCATCCATTCTCCGTTCCTACTCTACTGCCCATAAGTCCCATCATCCCAGCCTCTTTCCGTCCACCATTCAAGTCGGATTCTCATAATTGATACTTTGATGCTTAAGAGAAAAGGGGTGGAGAAAGGAAGGTGACTCTGTGCTGTGTCGTCGTCTGTTCAAAAAAAATCCCAAAGTGACTTTCAGGTCCTGCTCATAGAAATGGGGAAAGGAGTGAAAGAGGACGTATTGATTCTAGACAGGGAAAACCTAATGTACAATTCATGAAAATACTCTCAAGAATTGGGTCCGTGTTCCTCCGAGTAATCAGGGAGTAACATGAGGAATGGGTTCTGGAACCGAGGATAGCGTATGATAATCATAAAGGGAAATTCGGAGTGGTTTCCTTTCACTTTGAAGCCGAGTTCGACCTGACTTCAATGATTATCGGATGAGACAAGCTACACGTGTGTGTAGGGAAAGTTGAATCTGAGTTCAGGTCAGATAAGACCAAATTGGCCTGGTGTAGAGTGAAGCTGCAAGATTTTGGATGGGCTCAAAGCAGAGATGTCATTCTCAACTCTTTGAGATTCTGAGAATGAAAATGGAAGGAGATTCTTCATTTTTTTTAAAGAATTTTAAATGAGATGGGTTGAGCATCAAGTGAAATTTTGGTGGATTGAGATTTGAGATGATGTGAGATGAGATAAGTTGAATTGAGAATCGGGTAAAATTTCAACTTTGAGATGGGGTGAGTTTAGAATCTCGTTAAATTATCA
>JAQFYU010003206.1:0-10357 GCA_034694905.1 Ceratophysella granulata | reverse complement strand
ATAAATTAAGCTTCCGTTGATACCACTTTACATACAACTCGTGCGCCTGCTTCCGAGAAAATTAGTGACGGACAGACAGACGGACAGACAGAAAGAGCGATTGCATAAGCCTTCAGCCTAGGAGGCCAGGTCTAATAATCAACTTTTCCTGCTTCGTCCGTCAACGAATATAAAAATTACGAAAGTTGAAGTTAATAGAGAAGATCTGCACAGCCTCATTGATTTTGGATCAAGTAGTGATTGTTTTGCGCGAAGCGCAGTAGATTTTTTTCAATTTTGAGATATTTTTCTTCTTTTGTCGCCTAGATCAGGTATGAGGATCTCAGGTCTTCCATCTGACATAAAGATGCCAATCCACCTTGTGCGTAAGACTTCAACTGACGTAATTAAAATTGGCCGTTGCGCTTGCATACTTATTTACTAGCAAAATCGAATTGTATTGGCTCGTATGTAAAATGTATAACACACAAACATTTCATCTTTCGAAGTTCAAACTTCAAACAGCGGCAACCGGACTGCAGCAGATGTGCAGACTCAAGACAAGACTCAATAATTAATACATAGTTTCCAACGATAGAAGGGAAGGGACACTGAGATGGATTGTATTATCCGTATCCGTACTCCGTAGTTATAATTTGCCAAAAAATTCAAATATGTGCTCTGTAACTCCGGTTTCGAATGAATGGGAGTATTGGAATTGGAATTGGAATTGGGGGTAAATTTATCAATACCAATTCCAATACTGCAACTAAATTTGGATTCCGATGCAGATTCGAATTCCAATTAATAAAATTTTTCCGATTCCGATACGATTCCAATATAACAATTCTTCGCATAAATACCGATTCCGATACACATCCCTGCGTCAAAGCAATACTTTTTTAAAAAAGCATTCGTTATAAGCATTCGTTAAAAGCATTCGTTTAAAAAAGCATAATTATCTGTCATATCTAGTATCAACACTTCTGTCTAAATCTCATATACTGTACTGCAACTGTACTTGAGCTTCCGCCGCATCAAGCGGAAAGCGGCATAGAAATGTTCGTTTCTCAGTGCATGCATAGCCCCTCCCAAAATGTGCACAACATTCACGGTTGCAAATAACAGCTGCAATTTTGATTTCATTCAAATCTGTATTGACCAATTGCGTTGCGTCAAATACAGGATGGGATTGAGTGTAAACATTTATAAATGCATTAAAACAAAATCAACGACGCACACCTAAATAGTTTGTTTGATTTTATAGGTAAAGCTATCCTCTTACATAAAACTTTGATCTGTGTGCCTGCCCACATGTATGAATGTACTACCCAATGCATTTTAAGGCTCAAATTATAGGCGTTTATATTTCTCCATAAGGGAAAAACTCCCGTGCTCTTTTGCTTACAGCTTCCACAGCACAGCCACAGAAATTATTTTGAAAAGAGCTGTCAGCAAAAAAGCTCGGGCGTTTTTCTCTTATGGAGAAATACATAATTTGAGCCTTGGAATCCATTATTGGGTAGTATGTATGTATATGATACATTCACTCGTAGTCGTAAGTCGTAAGTCGTAATACATAATAATAATGCAACAATCGACGCTTTTTACTAGCTGAAAACATCACACTTTCTAGACGTTCTAGACCCAATCAAGAATTCGTGCGTAGGTTGGGTAGCAATGTTTGCAGTTTCTGTAATAGTAATAGTACGTAATAGTAGTGGATAGACACTATCGACGTATCGACGTATCGACTGGTTTTCTCGCAGGGTTGGCAATCATGATATACATACATATATACAATTTCTTCCCATATCGGCCCAAGTCCGCTCATATCTGGTATATTATCTAAACTCGGTAATGAATTTCAAAATTGACAGACCTTTTCCGAACTTAAAAATGTTTTAAGTTTTCAAGCTTTAATCGTAGAGAAATTAAATTATGTGATAAATATTTGCAGGAATAATGTTTGCATAAATAATGACAAATTAAAAATTAATTAAAAAATACTACCAAAGGATGAATTAACTTAACTATTATTAAGATCATGTATCACGTTTATGTTGACGTGCATTCAAATCTGCATAGCTTTAGTAAAACTATAATGTCTACTGTCCTAAATGGGAAGTATACACGTGCTGATGTGTAATTGTTAGACAATTCATAATTAATTGTTATCAATTAATTTTCCCAAATAAGTTCCTACTCATTCTATTGAGTACTTGGGTTGGGAATATATAGGGTTAAATGGGTATATGTAGTTTTGTTTCAAGGAGAAACTGAACATCCCATAAGATTACGTTAACAACAAAGAACATTTCTTAAGGGGATTCTCAGCGCATGGGATAATTTTTGAATCGAAACTATAGGAACTCTAATTCGGAGAATGAAATCCCGTGTATCCCAATGTAATCTATCACAGGGGAGCATTTGCTAAATGATTTGCGTTCATGTTCATTGATAAGTGTATCAAAATAAAGGGAAGTACATTTTGAGTTTATCCTCGTGATCGTGATCTGATCACCCTGTTTGTTTCTCAATTATTGATCAAATATCTTAAATCATAACTCTTTTACCTGTTGTTGGATTTTGATAAAATTGTCCGCAGAAAGGTATAATAAGGTAGTGGGCAATATGTCAATAAAATATCGATGTGATTGGATGTGATTAACTTTCAAGTAGACATTATTGCATTGACCCAAACCTGTATGTATTTTGAGTGAGCTGCATAGCAAAAAACAAAAACATGGCATTTGGAGTTTTTGTACTCAGCGGCTCACTCAAAATACATACATACTAGTATATGTTTCGGTCAATGCATTAATACATCCAAAAAACTGCTTCACTCTATCTTCGTGATCATGCTCTGTACGAATGTTGGCGGGGCGAAACTTAAATAGTTCCGTCCCGCCACATGAACCTAATAACTGTGGATTAAAGTAGTCATTCATAATACTCGCTCTAATTCCAAACACGGATAACACTTTCCACGTTTTCTAAAAATGTTCGACTATACTGAATCTGTAATGTATTTTGAGCAATTTCGTGCTTAAAACACAAATACTTTGGAAACATTCCTTGTAAAAATGCAAAATACAAATACAGTTCTTGAAAAAAATGTATTTAAATACGTATTCAAAAGTCTGTGATTCTATCCCCATTTTGAAAAAATCCAGAGGCTACTGATCACGATATAGAAGTAGAATTATGATTATTGAATATTTGGTTCATTAAAGGAATAAATCAGATTTTTTCACAATGATAGTGATTTATGACAACATTTTGAAAAAAATTACACTTTTTTTTTATATTACGCTTAAAAATCGAAAGACGGCACATCATCCAGTAAAGTAACCCTTGGTTACAACGAAGTTGCATTCACTAATCATTGCCAGATGAAAAGCTGAACGAACTATCCGAGTGCCATAGTGCGGCCTTTAAATTGCGAACGAAAAAATCTAATCGATTTAATCTATAAATCGATAAACTAAACCTCTCACAAATCCCACAGTATGTAATAATCTTACATAAAGAGGCTGGAATTCCCTCTGTATAAAGTTTTTGAACCGTCGTGCTCTACTCTTTTCCATAAGCTAATGTGTTATTGTCTCGAAAGTAAGGTAACAAAAATCTTATACACAGCTGTCCGTTTCACTATTATTTTACCATTATTGTCCACCCTGGAAGTGTTATATAACGCTACGTACTATAACACTTGTAATTTACCTCGACGTAATTTACCGACTGGACAAAGTTTGTTACAATAGACGTACGCTCAGCAGTCAAAAATTTGGTTGAGGCTATTTTACTATTTACAAATTCTTTCTTATTATATTTTTAAAACTTAAAAATTCTCCTCAAGATGTGTTTAAACTTTCAAAATTTAGTCATAGGTGATTGTGAAAAAAATCTGATTTATTCACCATAAATCCATTAATGAACCAAATTTTCAATCATAATTCTACTCCAATATCGTGATCAGTATAGCAGCCTCTGGATTTTTTCAAAAGGGGATACAATCATATACATAGACTCGCCCTGCACATTATTTTCAAACATGTATTTGTCCCAGCTCTGAAGTGAACGTTTGCAATATTGAGAATCACACACTTCATAGGTTACGACCACGATACGACCACTGCACTCTCCTTATACATATTGCCACTTCCTACTGTAAAGCTTGTGGGCGGACACGGTCGCCTTTCGTTATGGTTTTTTTCGATTGGATTTTGATTTTCGATTAGGCTATGGTTATTAGTGCCTTTTTGAGTTACTTTTGGAAATTCTCAATGAAACGAATTCATACGATCGTGGTGAACGCATTATGTATAAAAAAAATTCGGTAGCAGTTTAGCGCGCGATCCTACACTAAATCTATCTTTTTAGTTTGTTTTGTTTTGTTTGTTTAGTTGTTTTTTAGTTGCTTTTCAAAGTACGCTAAACCGCTACCAAACTTTCATATACCAGTATGCGATCACCTCGATCACATCGATACCTGCTGTGAATTGTGTCCAGTGCTAAGCATTTTAAGACTTACTATTTTTAAACGATTCTTAAAGAACAGCCGTGTTTATGGTCCCTGTATGCAGATATGTCGAGCATGGATGATGGAAACGTGGGAGAGCTTTCAGTTCAAGTTGATGTTTTCACCCATCCGGGGACTGGGGAACACAAGGTCACAGTGAAAGGTAATAGAACTAGTACTAGTGAATGCCCAGAATAGTAAAATGCAACAGTGAACTATTTCGCATGAAAAGTCATTTTTTGAAAAATCTAAAATTTGATAGGAAAGTTAGTAACTAGTACCTACTACATATAGTACAATTATTGTTCATGTCCGGGTCCGGTCCGGATTCCAGACCAGATACTATGTACAATAGAAGCTGGCGGTGCGGTGGTGAGTTTAGAAGTTAGATGTACAGCGACTTGGAGTGCATGGATGATGTGTTGGTTGGTTGAATTGTCTGCAGCGCACTTTTACTGGTGTATGAGTATTGCTGGAGTGCGCGTGGGGGTCTTGTGTATTGTACATAGAACATTCCTCGATTTCCTCCCGTGACACATTCAGGATCGGATTGGGCCATTTTTTTTCAGGATCAATTTTTTGCCTGTAAATACAAATATAGACATAGCCATCTGAAGTGGTTTGTTATGGATTTCTAAAGTGGCTGCTTCATAAAACCGAGAAAAAACAGAGATTCAGTTTTTTCGGGGTTTTCGGTAGCTTGGACGCAAGTTAGCGTTGAAGCCTTATACATACATAGTACAATTGTTCCCTAAAATTATTCACTTTTATACTTCTACACACTATGTAGGTCGTCTGGGTCAGGAGAAACCGATTTTTTAACACATCCAGAGTTGTGACCTTCCGAGGTCACGATGGAAGACGGATTCAGTGATAAGGTGGCAACCCGATACTTGCCGAACGGCAAACTATTCCCAGGGATGCCAGTTACAATATTCACAGGTTTTGCGAGGTTCACTCCAAAGGTGTACCCGCCATGACCAATTAAAAATTCTCTTAAATTCGGTCCAAAATATAAGAGTTGAGCCAAACCTAAAGTACTTGTTCGAAAGAAATTATTTTCTATCTTATAGCGGGATATCCCTATTGATGGCCCATTACTTAAAATATTATAGTACTGTCAATGTGGTAACTAGAATCTGCGAGAAATCAAGTACATAGTCAGACATCACAGAACCGAGATAGTTTGTAGACCGATATTTTGCGTGAAGCGCAAGAAACTTTGGATGTTGTTTGCCAATTTCTTTCTTAATATATTTTTAAAAATTAAAAATTCGCCTCAAGATGTGTTTAAAGTTCAAACCTTATGACCAAAACATCCTACTATACTTAACGCGAAGCGCACGCAATTTTTGGGATTTTCCAAATTTTGCACTATTATTAGCCTCATTCGTTCACGACAATGCCGAGGGGAAGAAATGTTGTTAAAATCGTCACCTAAAATCATTAACGCGTTAAATTCATACCAAAGTTAGAACAATAGTTCTAAGTTCTAACCCATCAATTGTACGAAGCTCAAGCAAAATTTTGTGGTTTGGAGGTTGAGTTGCACTGTCCGGTGTCCGACCCTGAAAATTTTTTCCAATTGTGTATTTGATTTTTCATTTTACTAATCCGGTCAAAATTGGACAGGCTCGAACTTTTTGATTTTGATCCTAGTTGTTACGGATCTTCCCTGCGTAACCTCTTTATGGTTTCTCTATTGAAATATAAGGGGTATAAATCGTGCATAAAACTCGAACGGGATAAATATTTGGGCTGAGAGTGAGAGGCCAAGCGAACACTTTGTTTTGAAAAATTTGTAGTTTCGATTGAAATATGCTAAAACAAAAACCTTGAATTACGAGTCGTGTTAACCTGCACCTGGAATTGGCCCTGGAGGGTGTTGCCACTCAGAATTCTTTACATTTCACAGAGGGTGTTGACCCCTTCGGGTCAACTCCAGAGGGGTCGCTGAAAAAAGTTATTTGTGCGCAAAATTGACCGAATTTCATTCACAACTTTGAGCAGTTAACTTTTCTCAGGAACCACTAATCAAAATACTGCCTCCCCTTATTTGTAGATTGATTCTTCCTCAGTACATTGCAAAAAAACCACTCTCCATAATGCGAAGTGACTGAGAAGATTCAATTTTCCTAAATCGACTAATATTTCACGGCTGTGTGAAGTCAGCCCTGGCTTGTGTTGTGACTTGTGAGTGAGTGAGAGAATGGTGAGAGAAGTGAGCGTGTTGTTTGTTGTGCTAGCTTCACCTAGCCATCTCAAAGATGGACAAGGTCCTTAATTCTTGATACCAAATATTTATAAAAACAAGTGTCGAAAAAGACACGAAAAATACCTTCGCGGCTCACTAAAAAGTATTTAAACAAGTTTTATTATCTGTGTATGAAAATTAATAATTTATAATTGGCTAGTCCACGAAGGAGCGGTGATGAACATGTTCGAATCAAGCCAATCAAGATTTAAATATCCTCAGACCGAAATTACAAATCATCGCCTGTAATCTCAAAGAGTGTCACAAGTTTATTCGAGTGTCTGGTGCTTTATAGCCTGCCTACTCTTAAAAAAACATAAAGTCGTAAGAATTGACAATGACAGAATTAGCTAGCTACCATAATTAATGCCTAGCTATCCATTTTGTCTAACATGCATGTAATATTCAGTGTTCAGATTTTCAGTTCTATAATTTATATATTGATGCACAGATGTAGCAGCTTGAAGAAATTATGAATAGCGTAAGAACCAACTCCGTAGACGGCTAGTAAAATGCATAAAATGAAACGAAAATTTGATTGCTATGAGTTTCTAGAAATACTGTATAACTCCTCGCTTACATTACGAATTTTCGTACTTCCAGGAACATGCAAAACGCTCCAGTTGGTAGGAACATATTCATATATCCGCTCCTTCGTGGACTAGCCAATTATAAAATATTAATTTTCATACACAGATAAGAAAACTTGTTTAAATACTTTTTAGTGCGCCGCGAAGGTATTTTTCGTGTCTTTTTCGACACTTGTTTTTATTTTATACTTTTACAAGGCAGCTCAGCTCGTGTACTCGTCTAGTTCTGGTTGATGCAATATGCTAGTTGGTCAATACCATTTTTTGACCGACGTAGTTGTTGGTTGACATGACTTGGTCCCCGTGAAATATAGACAAACCTTTTCAATATCCCGAGTATGTTATTAAACAATAAAGCCTCTGTTTAGAGCGATTTATGTTCTAAAACGAAGAAAAATCATGTTTTTGTGGCTTTTAACACAGAAGATTGATAACACAAGATTGAATAATGATGAAAGGGGCCGTCTTCCCTCATAATCAGCAACGCATTTATCGACATTTTTGGTTATGGTCGTTTTTGCTTTAAAGTTAGTCGTTTGGGCTGCAGCGTTGGATCCACATTTTGAGGGCCTTTGCCAAAAACCATGTAACCAAACAACATGTTTGTTGTCTGTGGTTACGCACGAGTCAGTACCGTCCGCGAAGGTAAAAAAAGTCGTTGTAGCTCTCTGTTGTTGATTAACGTTGGCGTAACGACAGCTAAGATACTCTCCATCCAAAAATAGTAGAGCCCTCGTTGTCGGTTGAAAAATGGGATAGCGTCACCTACACAGTGCCGTAAAGCGGCATGATAAAACTCGGGCCTCCTGCTTTGTAGCATACTTTTGCACATGCACGTTTTATCATGCCGCTTTTACGGCACTAGGAAGGTGACGCTATCCCATTTTTCAACCGACAACGAGGGCTCTACTTTTTTTGGATGGAGAGTACGTATTCTTAGGTCACATCGAGTAAGACATGGCAGATGTTAGAGGTCAGGTTGTTAACGACTAGAGATGCCCCGAATAGTAAAATTCTGCTATTCGGCAATGAAGTATTCGGCGGGCCGAATATTCGGCTAATGGCAGAAAAACTCACTATTCGGCGCCGAATATTCGGCCGGCCGAATATTGTTGACTTAAAAATTAATGAAGTTACATTGATTAAATCAACTTTGCGGTTGGAAAATTCCTTAACGTCACTCGAACAACTATTCGGCGTCTGGTCGAAAATTCGGCCGAATAACTAGGTAAGTATTCGGCGGGCCGAATATTCGGCCAATGGCGGAAAAACTCACTATTCGGCGCCGAATATTCGGCCGGCCGAATATTCGGGGCATCTCTATTTACGACTGAAAAGTTGAAATATCTAGAGAAGTAGGCTACGTAGAACCTTGAGAATAGGCTGGCTGGATTCCCCGTGAAATTTATACGAAACTTTTCAGTATCCCAGGCACATGAATGCAGAAGAAGGGCTCTGTATGGAGCGATTTATGTTGAAAAACGATGAAAAATCACGTTTTCGGGGAAGAAGTCGGAACTTTTTAGTGTGCCGATCGGCCGCATAATCATCAACATATTTATCGACATTTTTGTTTCGGTCATTTTCCCGCCAAACTTAGTCGTTTGGGCTGTAGCCTTGATTTGACATTTTGAGGTCTTGGTGAAATGCATATACCTTCGGTAGAAGGTACCTTTTTCCGCCTATACGGAAAACGGTGAAACCAAACAACATGTCTATGGTTACGCACTCGCACTAGTCAGTAGTCAGTACCGTCCGCGAAGGTAAACTATGGTTACGCACTAGTCAGTATCGTCCGCGAAGGTAAAAAGTTTATTTCACCTCCGTTACAAATTACAAATAGTAAATTGTGGAAGCGACTCGACTGCCATAGCAACGTCTTACTACAACGCTAAATAGTATTTTCAAATTAGTATTTTCAATCATAAGCTTCAAAGAATATGTTGATGTGTAAACCAGCGGTCATCCGTGTGCCACCCAGGGTTGTATTAAGGAGCAGGCGCTAACCAATAATGGTAACCGCCCAAGGTATCCACTTAGGCGCGTTTCGGAAAATCTAAAGTAACGAGTCCGCTGATTGCCAGCTTTCTCCGTGCGCGGTTACCACCTGCTCGCTGTTACTGAATTCAACTCCATCCAGATCAACTTTCATGACTTTTTTGTTGTGCTCCTATTCTAGTTGTTTCGGCAGTTGACTTGAAGTGGCCCGTAACAAGTGGAATGTTCCGACCCTTCGTTGAAGTCAACTTACTGGGACCTCATCTATCGGATAAGAAAAGAAAACAAGCCACCAAATCCAAGTCAAATACGTGGTCTCCCAAGTACAATGAAGCCTTTCACTTGTGAGTACTTGTACTACTTGAAAAACTTTCAATTCCTTTCAATAGTTTTTATATGATTGACTGTTTCAGCTTTTGACAGCTTTCCCCTAATTTTTATATGAATATTGATACTACATAGTGTAAGATAGGAAGTATCTCAATATTTTTATGCCTTTTTTAAATTAAGTTATATGTTCTTTATTAAGACTTCCACGGGTAAATGCGAAGGTTACAAACAAGTAAATAGTAGATCTATAAACTGAATATTTTTAGTTAAATTGGGCGAATGGGGGGATTGATTGTCGCAAGAATACCCTTTCATTTCATTTTTCTATTTGTATTGTAAAAGTTTAAGTTTCTAATTATTTATCTATCAAGATAGCTCTGCTAAGCATGCAATACTGTCTGCGGTTTGACAATTTTGCAATGAATTTTATTTGCATTAGTTGCCACATGCGTTAAGCTTAACGTGAAGTACTTTGATACATTTTAAATTGCACAGACAGTTATTCTGGACTTGTGTGAGTGTTCCATGCAGCAATTAGATTTACCTTCATTTATACAAAACTGTCCGAGTTAATAACAAGTGACGGCCACATGTGTACATTCACAAAATAAACAGTATAAACTGGTAAATGAGACCAACCTAAAGAGTTACTAACACAACAGTCCTACAATAGCCAACATA
>JAQFYU010003205.1:0-10364 GCA_034694905.1 Ceratophysella granulata | reverse complement strand
TGTCTTCATTCGGGCTGTGGTAATTTGCAAACGACCACTGCGGACAGTGGACGGCCAGAGCCCGAAGAAAGGAAGGATTTCCGTCGTTTCAAAACGACCACAGCCCGCAGTGGTCGTTTTAAACGGCCAATGGCCGTTTTCGGGCTCTGATCCTAACACATACCCAATTCCCAAGGAAGCAATACTGTCCAGTCTCTCGAGTTTCCGTTTGCTTGCCCACTGCAGTATTTAGTAGTATTTAAACGGGGAATGCCTATTGTAGTATCCACCTTGCATAAATTTAATATTTGATAGTTTTGTTTTGTCAACGCAATAATTGGTTTTTCTGTTTTAACACAATTATCAGCGGCTCCAATCATTGATTTTGCATCATCATCATCATTGAATGATGGTGGCTTCAATAGCTTTGCATCCGTGTAATTATTATTAGTAACATAGCTTTGGCTTTGTCTATACGCATGTCCAAGCGACAATTAATGCTGACCTACTATGTACGTACGTACGTAGGCATGTGCTGTACAATTTATGAAGCAACGATTTGTGTGGGATCTGACATCCGACAGACAGGCGAGTAGCATTAGAATTTGCAAAAGATGCCAAGCTTAAGCTTATTGCACGAAGCCACGAAACGAACGGCCTAGACACGTTGCGACTTCAACTTGAAGTTGCAGTTGCATCGTACATGACATTCCCAAGCCAAATTGTAACAATACTACTGCTACATAATATGAAAAGGAAGTAAGCAACAAGAATGTCAAACTCGATTATAGTAATTACACAGTTACTCAACAGTCACATCACAGATGACGTCCCATATTAAGTTGAGATGAGATGAGACAGGGAAGAAATACTTTGTAAAGCGCTGTGGCGTTTTTATAACTATGGATGACAATAGTCATAAATTTCAAAAGACTGTTCGTCTAATTATGTACCACAGAAGGACAAAGCCACTATTTTCAACGATTTGGCGCTCACGCCCAACAATTAGTGATTTAATGCATAGAAACAGTAGACAGTAGTACAAAGTACAAGTTTAATTGTTGCATGTCCACATTAAATCAGGATGCCAAGAGATGCGAAGTATGGATTTAAACTTTAAACTGAATTTCTAACAACCTTTCCTCGGGGAACGACTCTTATGCAAAAAAAAAAATATTTTTTTCGGAGGACTGTTCTAACTTTTTGTCTTAAAATCGCAAAAATTCACACCGACCAATAGTTTCAATAACATATGCATGCTGCTTATTTTTGCACATTTTTAGGTCCAGCATTTGCATACGTTTTCAAATTTTAGTCCATATTTTGAATCTTTTGACATTCCTGCAGTTGTACGTTGTACTACATATTTTGACACGTTTTGAATTTTTTTTTTGTATTTGTTCTATGTTTTGTTTTGTACAGGCTATATATTTCTTCTAAAACTCGTCGGCTTTAGGTTTTGGCAGTTTTGCTTTGGAATTTCAAGGAAATGCCACTGCTGAATATTTGTTTTTTTTTAGATCAGATGTATTGCAGAATATTTTAGAGCATATTTTGGTTTTTCTAGTTCACATTTTAGCTGTGCATATTTCAACGGTTTTTAGTGTATAGCAGCCTTTGCATAAATCTGTCATCTTGACTACCGACCGGTAGATAACATGCTCCCAATCCCGATGGAGAGTAAATGTGTGAATATTACTATGCACTATAAAAATTCAAAATTCAGATATGAGTCTTCAATTTAAGCTTTATAAATATCGTGTACCTATGTACTTCTTCATTGAGAGTCAAATTGGCAAATACGGATTGTTGTAACTGGCTGAGGTGATGAACGGCTTTTATTTTTATGTCGAAGTTTCTACCTACAAAGACATACCCTACCGTACCTTGTGCTATTGTTTTATTCGACCAGGTTTTACAGTCAAGTGCAGGTAGTGAGAAGGAAGGGTGAATATTTTTTCGCTCGACCTCATTTACAATTCTGACGTTGTCTGTTGTCTGTACTTATTATTACAGAAATATTCTGCACGTTGTTAAGAAAACATAGTGCGTTCATACATTTTAGCCGCTGCTTTGTGGTTCAGTCCAAGGATTAAAATTACAACATGTAATTTCCGCCAAAAATTCTGGATTTTATTTTAATTGTGCATTGGCTGCGCGATGCGAGATCTAAGATTTGTTCGAAAGATGTAGAAATCGGTATGTATTCTACTTCCGAATCCGAATCCAACTGTTTATTTCAATTGAGGCAATGGACATTTTAAATTAGACAATTTTTGCTGTTTTAGAATTTTCGCATCATTGCAGGTTTTCGATCAGGAATCAGTCAAACTGCTGGAATGTGTGTGAGTAATCTTGTGTAACAATCATGGAATTAATCCTGACAACAACAGTGTTTTACATTCTCGTTTGGAACTGTCTGGGATCAACAAATGGATTCTTCCTCAATTTTCAATTTCTCCAGCACGCCATGACCGCTTTTTCGCAAAGGTCGTCTCGTGCTGCTGACGCTTTGGGTAAGCAAATTATCGTTTTCCAAAACTAATTTAAGATCAACAATTAGTGATGAATTCGAAACCGAGACCAGATTGCTTTAAAATATATTCTTAAGTGTCGTCTTCCGATTTGTTAAAGTTAGAGATAGCACTTGCATTTTTTTAGAACCTAATTCGACGCATTTAGAAGCTTTTTTAACGCATCAGCTAATAAGGAATAGTTTTAATAAGGTTCGGATTTTTCGGAATCTGAGTTGATGGTCATTACTTTCTTTCTGATGCCGGGTTTGTTTGCTTTGCCTTGCCCAAAAATAAGTTTACGCTTCCGGAAATTGTGAATTGCTGCGCGCTGCGGCATAATATAACTAAAATAATCATTATTAAATTAATAAAGAACAAAACCAATTGGATTTAATTTGATAAATCCCAGATGCATTTAATTAATGCTTTGCTGAAACAATAGTCTTAAAATTCACACACGGAATTGGGATGAGATTTCGAGAGGATGAAGGCTGAGGGTGAGTGAGGGTGAGAAAGAAGTAAGAAGGGGTTTGTTTGTTTATGTTTTATTTTCTCACTTCTCACGTGCTTATTGATTCAGCAAAATGTTATTTCGCTAAAAAAAAAGTCAGAATCATCGACTGCAGTACTGATACCGACCATATACATTATCCTAGCCTTGCAATTCGATGCGTCATTTGGCTAGCATATCTCATGTCCAACCTGCTAAAACAGTTAGAACACAATTACAATTGGTAATCCTGCTTTTAATCAATAATTTGATTTTTAATCAAATCTACACCTAAAAGAATCAATTAACTTTGAAATAGTTGAAGCAAAAATTCCATTCGAAGGTACTACCATAAAAATCACAATCCAATTTAAATTCAATTTAAAATATTTTATGGTGTGTCAGACTAAGCGAGCGTCAGTTTAGTAGGTGCTAAGCAATTGCTTTAATATTCGTTCACACCACGAAATTGAATATTGATACGCTCCAATAAAATAATTAACAGCATTCATTTACAGCACGTGTACAATTAGTATGCTTGTAACACCGTTTAGTTTCGAGTTACGCACCATTTCATTCATACCCAGAATTCCTGTTCCTTGACTTTTAGAAACGGATGAAGTGAAATGCTTCGGTGAGCTTGGCTGTCTTGAAACGGACCTCAAGTGGTACGACTTGCTTCATCGTCCTTTGAATCTCAGGGCTTATGACAGGGAGAAGATCAACACGAGGTTCATTCTCTACACACGCCAGAGGGTCACCGACGTAAGATCCTAATTAATGTCACGTGTCATGCTAAGCTTCTTGCGTTGAGCCAATCAACATTATTGTACCCAATGCTCGAGCATTCATGCGAAATGCGTATAACGTCAAAAGCACGTAAGTTAATCAAATCAACAGCTTATTTTTGCCATTACCATTTTTGCGTCCAAGCAGAGAGCACACAAAGACTCAATTAGGACCCATTACCAAATACCTACTATAGCAGCGGTAATAATTGTATTTTCCGTCTGAACAATCATGTATTCCATGTAGTAATAAAGAAAGTTAATTTGGAAGAGTAGTGAACTCTTTTGAAGTGCGGCTGACACTGCGTTGTTGTACGTTGCACATGGGATTAAAATATGTTACGAAAGACCGATCATGTTTTCTAGGGACAAAATTAATATTATGCTCAACCTGTACTTACTGGGCGATGATGTATGCATTTGTAAATGCTAAAAACAAAGGAGATGTGTATGAATCACATTTGGCATTCACATCTCGCTTTATGCATACTGTTAGTAATGTAACGTTCTCGAATAAAATGCTACAAGAAAGCTCTGCACTTCTGTTTCTGTAATGAACTTTTATTGTTTTAATACGAACTAGACCGTCACGACTGTATTTCATGCCTGTAAGTTCGTTAATTTTCTGAGCCTCAGGCTCTCTTCGCTTCACAATTATGAATAACCGTTTATACTCATAGTAGTTTAAACGTATGGCAATATTTATAAATGTTAATGAGATGAGATTAGAAAACGACGGTACATTTCCATTTGCATTATTGACAGCCGATTCAAGTGACGCTGAACAGTTCAAATCTACTTGAAGCTGGCTTTGATCCTGAGAAACCCATCAAGTTCGTTGTTCATGGATTTATTGACACAGGATTCAGCTCCTGGGTCGTCAAACTCTGTCAACAGCTAACGGTGGTTGGAGACTACAATGTATTTGCAGGTGAAAGTTGTAAAATGGTGAGGGATGGGTAAAATCTAGAGATGATGCTATTTAAAACTATTTGTCAAAATCAGCTAAGTAATCGTTATTTTTATGAAATCTAAATCCGAATAGGAATATTTTATTGACCATCAAAATCAACAAGTTAAATTAAAAATAGAGCATTTTTTGACTTCTTGATTGTGTGATTTAAAATTGTGATTTACATATAATGCATTTATGAGATGAATCATCAATTTTATATGAAACTCATGATGTTCAAAATCTATAAGATATGTTTTCAAAATTCGTCAACATCAAGATAATAAATTATATACACTTTATTAAAATCGAAATAGCAAAATCATGATTTAAAAGTTACTGATTTACAAAATCAAAGGATTTTGCTTTTCCCTGAAAATGTGACTGGAATAAGATCAAAGGTGAATTTTTGAATGATTTTAATTTATATTTATAAACCAATGCACAATTTATGATAATTTTTCAGTGGATTGGGGCGGTGGATCGTTACCGCTGTACACACAAGCCACGGCGAACACTCGTGTGATTGGACTCGAATTAGCACATTTTATTAAGTATCTCATGGTAAGATGAACGTAATGAATTTTTTTCTTTCTATAAAATTAGCAGACATTCACTCCTTCTTCAAGTTACCGATCCGATACCAAAAACCTGATCCCGACCTTTTGCTCATCATCATAAAAATATGCTAACATATAACACGTTCTGAATTTTGATCATTAGACGGAATTTGACGTTGTACCGGAAGACATTCATATTATCGGCCATAGCCTTGGAGCTCATGTAGCGGGTTATACTGGAGAGAAAATTCGGGGGTTGGGACGAATTACGGGTTTAGATCCCGCGGAGGTAATTTCACAAATACTCAGAGTAACAAGTGACTCACGATGATATCTACTGTTTAATTTTCAACAATTTATTCAATTTTTAAATATTGAAAGCCGTACTTCCAGTACATGCCAGAGTTCGTGCGATTGGATCCATCGGACGCTAACTTTGTTGGTTAGTTACTCTATGTAATTACCGTAATTAGCAAATTATATTGACCAAATGTTTAATTATACGTGACTTTATTAATTGATAGACGTGATTCACACGGATGGAAGGACGATTTTACTCCTGGGTAATAAATAGATTAGGACGTTTCACAGGAAATGAATTTGCATTATTGAAATAAAAGATTGCTTCTTGTTCTACATATATTATATATGTATTTAGGCTACGGAATGCAGCAACCATGTGGGCACATGGACTTCTTTCCAAACGATGGAAGGTAGGCATTTGCAATTTCATACGATTGATGGGCTATTAAGAAAAATATATTGACTTAAATTATGAGTACATTTTTAGTATTTGCAAAATTTTAATGGATAATTAGAGTGGCAAGCAATTTTTATTTCTATAGGGAACAACCTGGCTGCGACCTAACGGAAATTCCGTTGAATTTGTTGCAATTGCATGGATACGATGAAGTGCAGCGAGAGATTTTCGCATGTAATCACCACCGGGCAATTTACTACTTCATTGAATCCCTACTAAACAAGTGTCATTACGTGGGACATCTCTGTAATGACTACGACTCGTATCTGAAGGTATTGACATCAGATTTTAGCATAAGAGATAAGGTGCTAATTGTAAAATGCCATCCGTGCGTCTATTCCTTTGCTTGCAGGGTCAATGCTATACCTGTGGTGAAGATGGATCTCGTTGTGCACTCATGGGAATTGATGCTGACAAGTACAACATTGGGAACAACACGCTAGTCCCGTTCTACGTTTCTACTGGAAAGTTAGCACCATTTTGTGGTAGAAATATAATTTCGATCAAAGTGTAGATGAATGTTGCTTATTGGCTAGGGTCTGGTAATAATTTCATATGTATTTGCCCCAGTGCATCACTATCGTGTCAACATTCAATTGGCATTTCCCAGACACGCCGCTCCATGGGTAACTGGGAAAATCAAGATGAGCATTCACGGAGAACTAGCTTCAATTAAAACTATCAACTTATCACCCGTCGAGTAAGTGAATAAGTGGAATACATGTCTTCATAAAGTCTAATTTAACCAAAATGCTAAAAGCAAATCTAATTAACATGGTTTACAAACATCCATTTGCAGGGACATTAGGATCGAGCATGGAACCAATATGACATTTTTGGTACAAAGCAGTAAAGAATTGGGACCTATTCAACAGGTATTTGCTATTTAAAAGTCGAAAGTCGAAAACAAAGTAAAAGCCAAATAGTTTTAGCTGTTTTAACTGGTTCAAAATGTTTACGGCAACCTAAACGCATTACTACCGTGTTTCCAACCATTTGTGGTCAAATCGGTGGACAAGTGTTCTACTTTTTCTTGGTTTTCAATGATTTAGGTTCGAGTGGATTGGAAATACCACAACTACTACTTGGACGTGATGTCTCACTGCTGGACGTTGATTTGCAACAATAAGCTATTTATTAAGAAGATAGAAATTATTGATATTGACGACTTGGAACGAGGCAAGACGGAATTGACTAATATTAATATGTGCGGAGAAGAAGGGACAAAGTACACAAGAATTTCAAGCGGAGCTTTTGCTACGTTTGAACGTCCATGTTAATGCTTGAAAGAATATCACTTTTACTGAGTTTAATCAAGTGCAGTACGCACGCTTCACAGCTCTCCTGTTCTGATTAGTGCTAATTGGTGAAACGTGTATTTTTTCAGAATAATTTATGCCATGAGCCTGTTGATTTTTGATTTTTTGTTGTTGTTGCACGCTAAAATGCACACGTTATATTTTTGCACCGACTAGTTATAAGTTATAAGTCCATGATACTTGTTATTGTCAATGCAGTTCCATATTTTCACAGTTCTAATGTATAATTACAATTTATGTGGTTCAAACACGTGGAATAAAATTCTAATCATTGAAAGCGTGAGAACACTACGGCTAAGAATTGTCAGATCATCGATGTAATGACATTCTGACGACGCCAGATGAACATTAAACTCTGTTGAGATCATTTTTGAGACACATAAAACACAACACATTGTAGACTGACGCCGTCGTTATGTAACTCTGGTTCATACATAACTTGTCTGGGTCTGGAGCTTTTTTCAATCAAAATGACACCCAGAAGTCTAAACTACAATCTGATTATATATTATTTCCTATAAATGCTTACGATATTGCTAAGTCAGTCAATATATTTTCACACGGTGTACAAAAATTGTATATAAACTCTCTGACCTTTAGACCTGACCTCTTTTCAGTCGCAGTGTAAGGGATGAGGGATGATTCAATCCTTTTTCTCAAATATGATATTGTATTTGAGTCTTTAAACGGTGTCACAATCCATAAAACTATACGCTTTCTTATATTGTCGAAATTATCAGCGGCCTTCATTTCTTCCTTCCTTCTGGTCACCCTACAAACTATAAAGAGAGGATAGCGATAGGCGATAGCATAGTGGAAAACGATCGTGACCTCAATTAAATACCGACACTCTGTGTAATCGCAGCCGGTTGGGCGTAAAATCAATATTCTGCGAGCTACGCGTAAATGCGTATATATTTACAACACCAGTACCAGTTTCAGCAATTGAATTTTGGACGTCACGAGTTCTCTGCACATCGCACATCGCACCGCAGAAACACGGCTGTATCTTAGTTCGGCACAAAATAAATTGGCACGTTTCCGGTTTCCGATAAGATTTCCATATAGCCTGGATTGTTGAGAGATCAAATCGAAGTCAATGAAGATGCATTCCCTTTTTAATCTTTCACAATTATATGCATTTTCACAAGTGGAACGATTATTGCGAAAACAGCTCTTCAGCATGAATAAATATGTTCACATTTGAGTTGAGATGAGACAATGAGACTAAGAATTTGAAGGAGCATCTCACCGACAACCGGACGCATCGACTAACCAGCCAACATGATTTTGACAAATGCGTCACCTGATGGTCCAAAATTGAAATATCAGCCAGAAAATGGTATGAATAAAACAAAATCTAAAATAGAACAATATGAACGGATCGACTAACGGCGACAGATGCTCGAATCATCTCGCTACTCAGAAACAACTACATATAACAAAACAAGCGAAGCCGGCCAAGGAGACAACATTGTTCACAATTTTGTATTCAGCCATATATTTATTGAAAATTGAAAACCAGATGAGGTTTAATACAAAAGCACAAAATATTTTGTCCGTATCAACAAGAACGAAAAATTAGCAAAATATGTTTGCACTTGTACGCCGCATTCGATCGAATAGCCGTTTATAATTTTATTATCCTCCCGTCGTGTTGCATCTTGATACATTTGGCACCAACACAACGTCACGTCACTATCAGCCCTTTCGAAGGCATTTAGTATGACGACAAGAATTTCAATGGAACAGTAATCTTCGCTTTATCAGTTGGAAGTCTAATTCCAAGGTCCTTATTCGGTCCACACTTTACAATTTTGTATCCCGCATCTTCCAGCACTTGACTGCGTTTGCAAAAATTATATCAATGAAAATAACTTCCGGTTGATAAGTAAAAGTTAGGACCAGCTAAATCAAAATTTTCACTTGAATTCATTTACCCAGCCTGTTCGAAACTGTAAACTCCTTTAGGAAGCCCGTAGGAACCAAACACTTCCTGGAACGGAATATCCACCTGAGTTTGTCCTTCCGTAGACTTTCCCTTTCTCTTCCTGCTTTTACTGGTGTGAAATCCATGCGGAGTTGTCCCCAAGTTAGTGCGGGCAATAAACACTTCAACGATTATAAAAATTCTTTCATCCGGGGTTGCAGGTGGAAAGCCGTTTCCGTAGTCCTTCCGAAGGATTAGCTTAAATGAACCCGGAACAGTGTCATCTGGATATTAAAATGTAAAGTTACTCAAATGTCAATTTCATTTAGTCGAAATTTTTGCACCAGTGGCACTACCCCACGGCATAACGTAAAAACAATTATCAAACGAATTGTTTGTAACCATGTAGATGTGTAGGTAATCCTAAGCCAATAGTCGTCTAAAATCCCAAAATCAAATTAAACTCGTTATGTTTCAAGGCAATGTTAGCTTGATAGCTAATCAATCCCTAGATTTTGACGAAAAACTTAGTTTAGAGAATTTTATTATAAATCTCTGATGCAGATTCATGTGTCAAGCTCAAAATCGCAAAATAAAAATCTATATGGGCACAAAAATCATGACTTAAGAATTAGGTAGGGAACTAGGTACTGATTTTCAATATTAAATGGTTTTCAAATCCCTGATAAATATAGACTACACAACCCTTGAAAAGCCGCATTCAGGGTTGACTATTCATTTGCAGCTTCAAATATCATAACACAGTACCTACTGTTAAATTCAATTTCAAGGTTACCCATGAATTCCTCCGAAAGAGTGTTCCCCCTCCAATTCGTAGAATTTCCTCTTCGTCTGAACACAGCCATTTGAGATGCGTGACCCAATGATGGGTCATATTCCGTGTTTTCGGCCACTCCAATACCTTCTAGGGTAAATGCATACATGGAATAGGCTGTACATATTTTAGTACACCACTCGTGGAATTCTGCACGAGTCCATTCAAATCGATGGTCTTCAATCCGAACTTGACCAGGTTTCATTCCAAAGACGACATTGTATTCCGAATTGGG
>JAQFYU010003204.1:0-10364 GCA_034694905.1 Ceratophysella granulata | reverse complement strand
GCTTTGTTGGAAGGACACTCTGAACTAGTGTAACATTCTGGTCTACAAGATGGCGGAGATCCAATGTACTGTGATAAGCAAGAACAGCTGGCGATACCATTTTGAACTCTGCACTGACTGTTTGGACCGCAAGGCGAAGGAACGCAGGGGTCAGCAACTCTTTGCGGTATTTCCGGACGAGGTGGTGGTGCTAAAAATTATCAAATTAAAATTGAAACTACACTAAAAAAAATTCCAATAAAATAGAAAAACTTACGAATTCTGTAACATCCTTGAAAAGCGTTTCCGGTAAACCCAACCAGACAGTCACAACGAGGTAAGTGATTCCGAACCGTGCATGTTGCTTGATGACCACAAACTCCTTGACAAGGATTCACACAATGGTTTCTGACACAGGCCTTGTCTTGGGCACAGTCGTCATTGATGACACATTCTGGCTTGCATCCAGCGTACGGATCTCCAAAGTATTCAGGCAAGCACTGACATGCTCCGGCTCCATTTCGTTCTTCACATTTGGCATTTGGTCCACAGGGCGAAGGATTACATGGATTTCTCACTTCAATTCTTGGCGGGGGTGGCGGAAGGGAACAGCCTGAAAATGGGTCTCCAACATATCCCGATCTACAGATGCAAGATGGCGCATGATTCACCACTCGACATTCCGCATTGTATCCACAAACCCCGGGGCAAGGATCGCTACATTTGGTCTGAATACAAGCTTTGTCATTAGCACAATCAGAAGAAACTGTGCATTCTGGTCGACAAAATGGAGGTTGACCGAAGTAGTTGGGAAGACAAGTGCAAATTGCCTGATTATTGACAGATCGACATTCTGCGTAGTCTCCACAAGGACTTGGCTGACACGGATCCCTCAATGGCTCTGGAATAACTATCTTCACTTCAGGAATGCATTGAACAAATGGAGATCCAACCAATGGAGGTGGACAGGAGCAGATTGGACTATGTGAAATTACGCGGCATTCTGGAAAAGAAATTAGAAATTAAGACAACGATGTTCAAAGTTGCTCAAATATGGCGACTGTGATGACAAAATCTTACCAGCGGTCGGTGCACAAGAAGCTGGACATGGCGTCTGGCATTTGAGATTGATACAGGCAAGATTTGATGAACAGTCAGAATTCGTCATGCATTCTGGTCGACAATTTGGCGGAGATCCAACGTAAGTTGGAAGGCAAGAGCAAATCGCCACACCATTCGTATTTCTGCATTGGCTGTAAGCGCCGCATGGCGACGGTTGGCACGGGTCAATGGGAATTCTTATATCGGGTTTTGGCGGTATTCCTAAATTCAGCAGTAAATTAATACAATAAACTGTTGGAATTCTTAAATATGAACCATATCAATATCTCCACTTACTGATTTTCTGACAGCCATAAGCCGGTGAACCAGTAAAGCCTGGAAGACAGGAACAGAGGGCAATATGACGAACGACATTACAGACAGCGTTCGTTCCGCATAGGCCAACGCAAGGATCATAGCACTTATTGACACTTGAGCAAGCTCTGTTCGATGGGCAGTCTTCATTAGATACGCATTCAGGTCTGCATCCCACGTAGGGGTCACCAAAGAACCCTTCATTGCAAATACAGGCGCCGGCTCCAGACCTTTCTTCGCAACGAGCATTTGAACCGCATGGGTTCGGATTGCATGGATTCAGCGGTGCTTCTCTCACTAAAATTCAAGATTCAATTAGTTTATTGTTGAATTCATAGAAATCTTTTCAACTTTCGTAGTTTCTCACCAGGTGGCGGTGTTGAGCATGCCACGAATGGATTTCCAGTATAACCCGCCAAACCTTGAAATAATTACGAAAGATTTCTTATGTTAAGAAACGTTTTGTTTTAAATAGAGTCTAAGCGCGAGGTTTAGCTTACAATAGCAGTTTGCACGATGGTTCAGAACCCGACACTCAGCATTGATCCCGCAAGATCCATCACAAGGACTTTTACACTTCTCCGAACGACATGCTTCGTGTGACGGACAATCTTCATCAATTGTACACTCCGGTCGACAAAATGGAGGTTGACCAAAGTACCCAGTTCGACAAGAACAGACACAAAGCCCATTTCTATCTTGACAATCTGCATTCTCTCCACCAGGATTCGGGTAGCAAGGATCTTGGCGGGTTGGAGGTGGAGCAATTTGTTTCAGTTCACAACGATAGAATGGATTTCCGTAGTAGTTGGGTAGGCATGAACACACTTTTGAAAAAGAAGCAAGCAATTTAAATTATTTGATGATTTAATTTGAAGTAAGAGTTTAAACGTGTGAAATATGTATGTAACTCACGTGGAGAATGATTGAGAACTCGACATTCCGCATTCTCGCCACAATTGGCCTTAGGGCAAGGGTCTGAGCATTTGCTGTCGATACAGGCTTTGTTAGAAGGACATTCCGAACTCGTGTAGCATTCGGGTCGGCAAGATGGCGGTGATCCAATGTAACCGGAAAGGCCTTCAAAAGATCAAATCAAAAGTTAAGCTTTTAAACCAATTGGCACAGCAATTAAGCTAATTTAATCACAACTTACATGAGCAGCTAGCAACTTCATTCTGAACGCGGCACTGACTGAAAGGCCCACAAGGGGATGGGACACAAGGGTCTTTGCGTTGTGGTTGCTGCGGTGGTGGTTCAGCTGAAATATTGAGTTAATAATTAATTAATTAATTAATTATTGATTATGACTTATTAATGATTAAATTGAATTGGTTTCAAAGTTTAACTTTGAGTACCCAAAATAATTTAAAATTTTACTTACGAATTCGGTAGCATCCCTGATGAGCATTTCCTGTGAAGCCAACATTACACGAACAACTTGGAATATGATTTCGTACAGTACAAATAGCTTGGTATCCGCACATTCCTTCACAAGGATTTCGACAGTGATTCCTAACACAAGCCTTATCCTGGGGACAATCATCATGAACCACGCATTCCGGCTTGCATCCTGAATAGGGATCTCCAAAGTACTCTGGTAAACATTGACAGGCTCCAGCTCCATTTCGTTCTTCGCATCGAGCATTCGTTCCACAAGGTGATGGATTACAAGGATTCCTCACTTCAACTCGAGGTGGCGGAGGTGGCAGTGAACAACCTGAGAATGGGTCTCCAACGTATCCCGGTTTACATATACAGGACGGCGCGTGATTGGCCACTCGACAGTCTGCATTATAGCCGCACATGCCTGGACATGGATCTTGACATTTGGATTGAACGCAGGCTTTGTCATACGGGCAGTCTGGAGAAATTACGCACTCAGGCCGACAATATGGCGGCTGACCGTAGTAGCCAGTCAAGCAGGAACATACAGCAACGTCGTTAAGCTCTCGGCATTCAGCAAAGGAACCGCAGTTGGCTGTGAGGCAGGGGCCTTCTCGAGTTTGAGGCTCTACTGTTATTACTGGTTGCCGGCAATCGTAGAAAGGATTGCCTACGTAGCCCTAGATAAAGAATTCACATATTATTAAATATCAATAAAGTTTAAAAAAAATACATAGAACTAGAATCAAAATATTTTTACCTGAGGACAGGAGCAAATTGGAGATCGGTTGATGACCCTGCACTGTGCCGACACGGCACAAGAACTGGGACAAAGATTGGAACACTTCTTATTCAAACAAGCCTTGTCGGGTTCACAATCCGAGTTGACCATACATTCCGCTCGACACTGTGGCGGAGAACCAATGAACATGGGCTGACAACTGCATGACGCTTGTCCATTGACTTCTCTGCAAATACTGTTCGGTCCGCAGGGTGATGGGTGACAGAGCTGGACTTGCTGGGGCGGAATTATTCCTATATTTATTCAAGTCAATTAGTTAGTTCCAATGTTCAGGTGTGGTATATGTTACGGTCTGAATACAATATTTGATTCAACAAATAAAAAATAATATTAAAAATTGAAAAAGTTGTAAGGCGGAAGTTAAATTATTCGAGGGTCAATAAAATATGCAAACCGTAACATACACAAGCTTCACACAGCGAGTTTATCAAAAAAAAATGATCTTAAAAATTATGGATTTGTTTTTTTAAAAATAAGGAATAACTCGCTGTGATCAGCCTCTGCAGACATTAAGACTGAGCATGATTCTTGTATTTTTTTCAAAATGGAAGCTCAGCAGGATCCTAGAAGAAAACTCCGACATTTTTAAGCTGGTAAGCTAGAAGGCCTGCAAAAGTCTGAAAACAAAGTTAGTTCGTAAATCGTGGCAAGTCAGGTGCTGAAAAGTTGAAAAGTTTCTGCGTAAATACAAATACTGTCCCAGCAAGTTGGTCAACCAGTGAAAATAGTTACTTACTCATTGACCGAATGACCAAGTGGCTGAGAACATATCTGCACTTTACATAGGTCACAGGTGTACAGATGAAGAATATTAGACGTCATAAAATATTAATCAAATCGTTTGGCTTGGGCATGGCATTGGCTTTGGGCGCTACGGCGAGCTAGCGCATACACTGGAAACTACAGCAAGCATATTTTTTTTGCTATAGTACTGTACATGCGCTTTTTGGTTTTAACTCTTTGGCAATTACTGCTGGATGATTATTCATGCGCTAGTACTTGACTAAGCTAGCTCCATGCACTATTTACAATAACTACGCAGAAACTAGTTACGAGGAATTATTTTTCCGGAGAAGGTTGGGGTTTTCAAACTCACGTTTCTCCGCGCAGCCTCTAAATGGATCTCCTTCATAACCATTCTTACAAACGCATGAAGCCACGTGTTGTCGAACGAAGCAATCCGCATTGTAGCCGCAAAGGCTTGGGCAAGGACTGTAAATATTTTAATTAAATTAATCAACATTCCAATATCTCAACTACTCGTAAACAAAAAAAAAGTAATTGAAAGGTAGATAAAAATTGCAACTTACTCAATACAATGGTTTCTAACACAGGCTTTGGTTGATGCACAATCCGGGTTCAGGACGCATTCTGGCCTACACCTGTGTAGAATTTTTAAAAATTTTAAATATCGTGAAAATTCAAATCTATTTTACAATAATTTGCAACGAATTTTGAATAAGAATATATTTTGTTCAATAAATAATAAAGTTGAGTTCGTTTGTCGCTGTGACGTACCCTGTATATGGATCACCAAAATATTCAGGAAGACCTACAAGAAATGAATGAAAAAGGAAGGTCAATCGGTACGCTTCATGTCACATGTGATATCTTGTGGTACAATATTCAAACGTTTGGGCATACATATACAAGCCGCAGCTCCGCTCCGTTCATTGCACACAGCGTTCGACCCGCAAGGTGAGGGATTACAAGGGTTTTGTGGTTGCGGCGTTGTATTTTCAATTCTCGGTTCCAGCTGACATCCGCGAAACGGATCACCGACATATCCCGGAAGACCTAAAACCGGAAATATTTGTTAGCCATATGCTTATAATTATTCATGAAAAGTTGCTATAAAATACTCACATTTGCAGTTCGGATTATGATTCAGTACACGACATTCAGCATTGAATCCACAAGCACCAATACAAGGATTTTCACAGTGCATCTGGAGACAAGACTTGTCACTTGGACAATCAGAATTAATTGTACACTCCGGTCGACAACCCGGAGGTTGACCAATGAAACCCGGGAAGCATGAACATGCTGCGATTCCGTTGATAGTTTTGCATTCCGCATTGGGTCCGCATGGAGATGGCGCACATGGATCCTGTGGTGTAATCCTCTCGATTTCCTTCACAATTTCAATGCAATTGTAAAATGGGTCACCCGTGTATTTAGCTGGACAGTGACATAGAATGGAATGATTGATGACACGACACTCTGCATTTTTGGCACAGGGTCCAGGGCATGGATTAATACAGCGGAAGTTCATGCAGGATTTGCTAAGATCACACTCCGAATTCGAAGTGCATTCTGGTCGGCAAGACGGTGGTGATCCAATGTATTCTGGTAAGCAACTGCAGATGGCGACTTCATTGGTCTCTCGACATTGGCTGTATGGTCCGCAGGGTGATGGCTATAATGGAAATTGAAGTTTAATCCTTGCAAAACTGCAATACCAGTTGTAAACACGGGTGCGAGCATTACCTGACAGACGTTGATGGGCGTCTTCGTGACCTCAATTTTCCGACATCCCGCAAAAGGCTGTCCAGTGTAACCTGGCAGACACTGGCAAGAAGCTAGATGGGAAGCTACCGTGCACTCGGCGTTGAAACCGCAAAGACCAGGACATGGATCAACACCTGGAAAAAGAAATATTTGTGCTAAAAGTTGCGAGCATCAACAAATTAGTATTAAAAAATGAATCTCAAATTACATTTATTCCTGAGGCAGGTTTTGGTATATGGACAGTCCTGATTAAGAATACATTCCGGTCGACATTCCACATATGGGTCACCGAAGTATTCAGGAAAGCATGTACAGGCTGCAGCTCCGTTCCGCTCTTCGCACATGGCATTTGCTCCACAAGGACTTGGATTGCAGGGCATAAGCGGCTTTTCAACTGGAAAAATATACAATACTGTAAACTTAATGCTCTAATTAATTTCAGAGTGAATTCAGAAGACATACCCTTTTGTTCCGGTTGGAGGAAGCAAGATGTGAAGGGATCTCCGATGTACAGATCAATACAGCGACAAGATGGCCGATGACTAACGGTTTTGCACTCAGCATTAATTCCACAAGCATTCAAGCATGGATCTCGACATTTCTCTCGAATACAAGCTTGATTACTGGCACAATCCTGATCATTCGTACATTCAGGTCGACAGTTTGGTGGTCGACCAGTATATCCTTGCAAACAGCTACATGCGTAGTTATTATCTCTCGCAGTACATTCACTATATTGTCCACAAGGGGCTCCCTGACAAGGATCAACTGGGATCTTGGGTTCAGGAATCACTTCGATCGGTTTTGGAATGATAGAACAACGAAGAAATGGGTCACCGGTATAGCCAGGTGGGCAAGAACAGAGCGGAGAATGATTTAGGACGTTGCATTTGGCACCCTGACCACATACGCCAGGGCAAGGGTCAACGCAGTGTTCATCCTTGCAGGCTTTGTCCAATGGACATTCGGAGCTGGAAGTACATTCGGGACGGCAGTATGGTGGTGACCCAATATAGCCTGGAAGGCAAGAACAGACGGCTATGTCGTTCACAGCTCGACATTGACTGTAAGGTCCACAGGTGGGGCCTTTGCATGGGTCTTGCTTCACTTCCGGTGGCGGTGGTATTTTGGTACAACCAGTCGTTGGATTTCCAGTGTAGCCAATGACACACTGGCAAAGTGGATGATGGCTCTGGACTCGACATTCAGCGTTATAGCCGCAGGCCCCTGGATGATAAATCACAGTTTAAATAATTTGGAGGAGCGCTAGATGGCGCTGACTTAAGTTGAGTGGCATTACCTGGACAAGGATCTTTGCATCGATTGTTAACACAAGCTCGGTCATATGGACAATCGCCATGAAGAACGCATTCAGGTCTGCAACCCGTGTAAGGATCTCCAAAGTAGTCCTTATTGCAGGAACAGGATCCGGCGCCATTTCGCTCTTCGCATTTGGCGTTTGCTCCACACGGAGATGGTGGACCACAGGGATTCAAAATCTCCGGTGGAATAATGCGTTTAGGTTCTGTAAACTCAATTAAGCAAATTAGTATTCAACTATCCAAATATCATGATGGACAAACATTACGGCTACAGTTTATAGACACTACATTTGACTTATTTGACCCAATACCCACCTTCAACACAGCCTCTGAACGGATCACCCGTGAATCCAGGAGAACAGGTACATTGTGGCACATGCTGGCTCGTTCGACACACTGTGTTCGATCCACACGCTCCCAGACAAGGGTTGATACAATCTTTGGAAAATATCAAAGATCAGAATATTCGAATTTCGAAATTCATGTTTCAGTATTTCAGTGAATGAGGAATTCATCTTACGGTAGTTATCGCAGGCTTTATCCGAAGGACAGTCCGGATTAATCGAGCATTCTGGACGACAATTCGGTGGCGAACCAATATAACCTTCGTCACAGGCACAAGAAGCTTGATCATTGAACACACGACATTTGGAAAATGGGCCACAAGGACTGGGAACGCAAGGATCAACCGGTGGTGCAATGACCTTGACACAGATTGTGAACGGATCTCCACTGAAATCTGGTGGGCACGTGCTGCAAACGAAATACAAAATTCGAATAGTTTATAGGACATAATGATAATGATGCATGCAAGAGCTTTCCTTATGACAAACTCAAGCTTACCAAATTGGCGAATGACTGATAACCCGACAGATGGCATTCTGAGCACAGGGACTTGGGCAAGGATTGACACAACGCATGGAGATACAAGCTCTATCCAAAGGGCAATCGGAATTTACGCTACACTCCGGTCGGCAATTAGGAGGAGATCCAATGTAATTCGGTAAACAGGAACAGGTCGCAACACCGTTCTGAACTCTGCATTGACTGTTTGATCCGCAAGGAGAAGGCTGACAGGGATCGGTCTCGACCACTCGAGTTGGAATCAAGTAGCAGGATCGGAAAGGTTCGCCCGTGTAACCTTGCAAACCTGAAAAGTACCCAAACTATTAATATTCTTGGTTCTCCAGATTTGATCTTAAAGTATTCGTTTAATAAAATTACTACTCACATTGACAGCTTGCAAAGTGGTTCCTGACTTTACACTCCGCGTTGGCACCGCAGGTACCAGTTGTACAAGGTGATTTGCATTTTTGATTGATACATGCCTTATCACTGGGACAATCAATGTTGAGAACACACTCCGGTCTACATAAAACGTAAGGGTCACCGAAGTAGTCCTTAATGCATGTGCACGAAGCCCCATCGTTGCGTTCTTCACAGATGGCATTGGAACCGCATGGAGATGGCGAACATGGATTATTCTTAATTTGCGGTTGAACAGCTAAAAACATACACTTTTCTTAAAAACGGAAGTTCATCGAAAGACTAGGATAATATTGTTTTTACGTACGGACTAGGTTGCAAGATTTAAACGGATCACCGATATAGCCCTCATCGCCTGCAAATTCAAACATGATTATTTGACTGCAATTTCTTTCAATTCGACAGGAAACTCGCTTAGATACGTACAATAGCAATTTGTCACGTGATTGATAACTCGGCAATGAGCATTAAATCCGCAGGCTCCTTTGCACGGATCAGAACATTTGTTATTTAGACAAACTCGATCGTTGGGACAATCCGTGTGAACCGAGCATTCAGGATGGCAATTCGGTGGACTTCCAAAGTATCCGATTTGACAAGTGCAAACAGTTCGATCGTTGGCTACTCGACACTCCGCATAGGGTCCACAAGGGTTTCCAGCGCAAGGGTTTGCTGGTGGTTTCCGGTCTATCAAATACAATGTATACATAATGTTAAATGAAAAAAATTTCGTGACTAATTCCCAGTAAAGTTCGAGAAACCTACCTTCTCCTACCACTGGAATTGGAATGCACTGTCTGAAGGCGTCTCCTGTAAAGCCCGCGGGGCATGAGCAAACTGGCGAATGGTTGATGACGCGACACGACGCACCAGATGAACATGGCCCTGTGCATTTAAAATGGCGGTTACATGTAAATATTGACCATGTAAAAATGTAGTTGTACAATTCGTACCTGGACAGGGTGCCACACATTTATTGTTACTACAGGCCAATGTGGAAGCGCAATCAGAATTTACAATACACTCGGGTCGACAATTTGGTGGGCTGCCGACATAGTTGCGTAGGCAGGAACAGACTGGATTTCCTTGACTTTCCGTGCACTGGCTGTATTGTCCGCATGGATTTGGGTAGCACGGATTTTGTGGTGGTCGTTTTACTGCGGAATTAGAACAGAAAGATAAATTACGTCGTTCAAGAGCAAATATTTTAACAAAATTGGCCAGAGCTTACTTATGGCACGGCATGAGGTCAAGGGGTCCCCTTCAAAACCTGGTGGACAGGAACATGAAGGCAAATGGTTGTACGTTTTACATACGGCTCCATTTCCACAGGTTCCTGACAATTAAATAATTTTGGATTACTTTGTGCCATTTTAAAATACATTCGCCAATTTGATTGCTGAAACAATTACCTGGACATGGATCTATACATTTGTTCCTGAAGCAGGCCAAATTCAAGGGACAGTCCGGATTATGAATACACTCCGCCTTGCAAATACTGTAGGGATCACCCTCGTTAGGTGGAATACAGTGACAAGTGAATCCAGTGTTATGTTGACGACATTCAGCATTAATTCCACAAGGGTTGGGATTGCACTCGTCCCTTTTCACTTCGATAATTGGTTCTAATGGAATCACATGCATATTTGGTCATAGATTCTTTCAAGATTTGCATTTACTTA
>JAQFYU010003203.1:0-10365 GCA_034694905.1 Ceratophysella granulata | reverse complement strand
CCCTTCGAAAATGAGCATTTCCCCATTTGATTGTATAGAGAAATCTCCCCACCGCGGTACCCACCCCAATTTTCTCATTCTTATGGCCATGTCGTCTCCCTATGTTACTATGTACTACTGCCTGATCAAGCTCCCTGCTGTTTGTTGGTATATTTTTGTGCAGTATTAATGCTGCTGTATTGCAATGCACAAACTGACATCTTGCATGCAATTTTTGGGCATACTTAATACTTGTTTCGTCCATTTTGAAAATTAAAGAATTATTCTAGTGTGAAAATTAGAAAATACAAAATACAACAATTGACAGACTCACCAAATTGTATGAAGCCAAAAATTCATCGTCACACAACAATAGTAGATCGCAACGTTTAGACAATATGCTGGAAGAATTTCGCTGAAAATAAAAGCCTCACTTGAAATGAAGAGAATGTGTGACATGAGATTTTTTAACCAGCTATTTGTGTCCATCCTCAGAAGATCAAAATACGAATATCCCATATTCCGTGTTGCGAAGGACACTAGAAGGTAAGCTCCACATGATGACATTCCAAGGACGAAAGCAACTAAGAAAGCCTGTCCACGCTTCACAGAAATTCCAAACTCGCTTCTTAAAAATATTGAACCTAGAAATAATTTGTTCAATACAATTTCCATAACCCCGTTTTATTTAGAAGTGATACGAATGAGTGGAACTGTGAATAATATGTATTAAAGCATTAGGCTTTAGCATACCCCAGGCGGAATTGATCTGCAACATCTGATTCATTAGTCGGATGAATTCATGACGATAGATCCAATAGTTAATATTGGACACAAGTCCTATTAAGCAACCAATTGTGAGAATTCCATTGAGGATGAAACCATTGACGTCCCATTTGCGGATAAGGATGAAATTTTGAGCTACACGATAGCTCACGACGAGAAGTTGCAGAGTCCATGCTGGAAAAAGATAGAAGAGATGGCGGCGTTCTTTGAGCGCCAATCTGCCCTGGGTCCATTGGAAAGGATTCGCGATGCATTGGCTGCAAACTATGCAACTCCAACTCCAAATTCGTAGTTCCAATTGCGTGAGCATTCCGGCTGCTATTCAAAAGATGGAATGGAATATATATAACATTTTCAAAATATCAAGGTAACTAGCAAATTTATAACAGCTTTAATTGATTTCTTCTTCGCGGCAAGCTCACTCCAGAATGAATGAATGAATTATCGACTTGACTTCTCAACATATACCGAAAAATTAGAAATCTGAAGCAATGAAATGAATAGACCCTTGGTTGCTTTCCTTCGCCACGACCTTCGGTGAATTAGAAGAAAAAAATAATTTGACGACAGCATTCGTCAAATAAGAAAAATCCAAATCAAGAATTTAATAAATCTGAATTGATGTAGTAATTGTAGGGTGAAGTATAAACGTTTTGTTTATTTTTAAGTGCTAGTAATTCCATTAACCTACGTATTTGCCAATGTATTGCCTTTCGTATTTTATTCAATATTAATTTTGAATTTTAATTAAATCTAGGAAAATTCCAAAGTATATTAATTTGAGTCTAAAACTCGTATAAAGCAAAAACGCATGGTGTAGAAAACCTGCTGAGTTCAGCAACTCCGAATTAGTTCATTGATTGGATCAGTCAAATTGTAATTAACCAAATGGCCATACATCATCGGTGCTTTTCAGTATTTTAATAAAAGACGTCATCTCGTCTCATCGTTTTTTCTTTTCGTCGAGCTAACTGAAACGCTGCACGAAACTTAGAGAACCAAGCCTCTCGCAGACTTTTGTCTAGAACACGCTATTCTATTATTCATACTTCGATGTAATTTTTACTGAGGTGATGAACAATAGCAAAACTATTTTCTGGCGTGTTACCATGGGCTACGCAAAAGTACACCTAAGCAAAAATCACCTCAGGTATGCAATCACACAGGGGTCAAAATCCGGTGCACCGAGCTGCAGCCAAAACGGTTCAACCAATTTTCACTATTTCTTCAAATACGGTATTTTCAGGTTTTCAGGGTGTGCGCGTTTTAATATCTTTCCAAAAAACTTACAACTACTATACAATACATGCTAGCCATTTAAAGATTTCAAACGGCTCTAGCTTCCAAACGGTCCATTGCGCTTGGGGGTACTGGGTATGCAAATTGACGGGAATAGCTATGATTAGCAAAATTGTATTTATGAACATATTTACAATAACCTTCATATATGAAGTGCATGAAGTAAATCTCAGCTTCATATTGTTAATTAATCTCGAAATGGTGGAATCCTGCCAAACATCAAAAGTCTTTGTTGAACGCAGCTTTATTACTTCAGACGTTTCGTAACATTTGTTTAAATTCTTTGGGATTATAAACGCATTCATATTCTGTTCAACTAAAAATTTATTTGAATCTCGAAGTAATATATTAAAATGTATCTCAAACTATTCAGTACGTGTGGGACAGGAAATCAGGCAGAAGTACAAATTCTTCGTGTTACAGTTCGAAGGACAGTTCATTGAGAAGGTTTTTATTTATTGCGACTTACCGCACATAACAAACAATTTTGAACCACATAATGGTTAATACATAACATATTGATTCTTCGTATACGAATGATGGTTCTTCTAGGTTCTAGTTAGTGGAAGACGCTGAAGGTGACAAAGCAAATTATATTTTATGCAACGACCAAAAATTGTTTTTTGTGAACGGTTCACTGATTTGAGATTGAACATTGAGAGTGAAGAGTGAATTGTAAGAATTACTGCAAAAGAGTTGCAATATTCGAAATTATTGTACCTATCTATGCTTAGTATAACATGGCATGACAATGTTTGAAATGGGCTGAACGCTAATTTATTATATACAGCAACAAAGTGGACGTGGAAGTCATTTGTGAAAAGTTTGCTTGACTAGCCGAGGGTGAAGAAGAAAGCAGCAATCAGCTAAGCAGTAATGTAGCAAGGTAGGCGAATTATTATTTTCATGAGGCATTGCAATTCTTTCCGTCACCCAGTGACTCAGTCAAAGTTTGTATTCAGTTACTCCAAATTGAAGCTTGATGTACTAACTCAGTCAGATTGAATTGAATTTGTTAATATTCTTATTGAAGTTCGACCTATTTACCCAATAATGATGTTTGTACTCGTTGGGTTAATGAGCCTTGGGATTTGTGGATTTACGGCTGCCAATCCTCAGCTTTTTAAGTCTGGAACTGGCTACAACAATACTGTTACCACAAGAGCAGGTAACATTATGATTTATTATTGAATTAACCTTAGGGGAACTAAATTGGTTGCATTATGCTGTATGTTTTTTTATAATTATAGCATTTTTTATAATTATAGCATTTTTCAAATATTCAAAAAATAGCTTCAAATGGGATAAACAAATTTGGAAAAATACAACCTCGTATCGACTAAATTTTTGCTAAAGTTAAATTTAGTATTAGCGCTCGAAGTTAAAGGCACATGTTCAGGTTTTCTGTTTTACTCCACCCAGTGAGTCACGGACAGAGTCGCATCAGTTTGTAACGAAATTTTGTACCACATACATTAAGTCGTAACTTATCCGGGATTTAACTCTGGCGTTGAATTTGGCGGATGAAGTAACATATCGCTAGTGTTTTTAATACCTCAAATTAAACAATGTTAATGCAATGATATGACTAGCTAACCCATTGCTTAGGGGTAATATCACTGATATGTACCTGTTCTTTGAATTGAATTGCGTAGTTGAATAAGGATCGGAAGTCTTGCGTAGTCTTATTGTGTAATATAAAGTCATCTCATTTACAACTACTCACTGTCTCGACTCTCGAGAGTCCTGTTAATAAAACCAATTTGTAGAAATTAATTTAATTTGTTCATTTAGCTTTGCCTCACGTTGCCATGCTGTTGTTTGTAACGGATCTGAGCATCATCAACATTTTTCATCTTTGAATCCGGAATTAGGATAATTTGAATTGTGTATGATTACGTTGCTCGGACATTGGGTACTGTTCAAGGTGCTGACGAAAGTTGTTAAACTTGACAAATACAGACTGACCAACCGACAGACAGACAGACAGACAGACAGATAATCAGACGGGAGTAAAGTCGACAATATTAAGTAGGATATGCGTTTAATGAAGCTCTTCGTATCCTATAGTCCACACAGGCAGGTTGATATAATTTAAAAGCAGGAAGCAGGCTCAAATTTTATTACTAATACAAAGTAATCTAAACTAAATTTAATCACAAACCTAAATACATTTCTTTAGCTCTAGCAAAAGGCTGCGTGAAGAACGGTTTTGAAATCGCTTCACATGTTTGGATTTGTCCACACCTGAAGCCTCAGAAACCGAGCAAAGTGCTTGAACGAGAAAAAGTTTTTTGTGCCCCAAGCTATGGAATTTGTTCTGCTGCAAATTTACAGAAAATCTTGAGCAAATGGAACAGGAGGAAGGATGGTCTGCCAAAGGGATGCTACGCTTTTCGGATGAGGTACAATATTAAAGTCTATTGTTCATACAGTCACTGGGACTTCAGCTCATGAGACACATTCCTTTCAAAAAATAAATGTTAAATATTAAATTTGCAATTCTTTGTTCTGAAGGGAAAGTTATTAGGACCGTGTTAAGTTAATTCGAGTTCCATAGCAGCTAAAGTTCGGGAAACAAAATATATCCCTTGTTGCCGGTTAAATTGGTAATATAACATATAACGCAAGTTTATTGCTCCAAGCAATTTTTAAGAGATTTTGTAGATTTAATGTTAATAGATAATTATGTTTATTACTAATTTCGAGAAATTATCACTTGATTTAAAAAATCCGAAGGAACCAGAGCAACAAGTTCACATTTTGAAAGTAGCAAGGACAACTTTTTTAACTGAATTAATTTGTTTTAGTGATAAGAAAAAACCCGATGGATTTGGAGGAAGCTGTCACAAGAATCTCTATTTTGACGGAGTTCTCTGCTGCTCTAAAGTTGCTAAGAAGAGGGGGGCCGAATCGAAGAATAAGGAGAGACGTCTGAAGCTCCAATATAAATCAACACATTTTATTCATAACCTTGTCAAGTAGTAAAAATAAATCGCAATGGTAAAATCGTTTTTACCCAAATACAAGCAAGGTTCACAATAGAATATATTATAGTACAGATGTGTAAACTATAAACCGATGATTTTTGTGAAACAGCAGCTCACGCAGCTCACGCAGCTCACGCAGGTCAAGTCAAAATATTCCGCACGAAAGCAGTCCTGGTCAATCTCTGTCAATTTGTATGTAATGTATAATTCATTTCAAAAATTTAAAAAAAATGATAATTACATTGTGCAGTAATTTTTCAATTTTAACTAAAACCCAATTTAACCCAAACTGATACTTCGTTTTCAAACTACAGCTTATACGACATAGTTTCCGTGACAAACATCTCAATATGACACTTTTTTGTAAAATTGGACCACTACATAAAATGTACAAAATAAATTGATCGGTGTTGATATCAATAACATGAAACATTGCACATATATTACCCTTAAGGGTTGGCTGTTCGTTGTACGCAATATTTTCGGTAAGTTTATTGCATTCTTGGCAACAATTTTTCATCTATCCGAAGAAAAGTTAGGCATTTCTTATATATTCCGAATTCCAGTATTTCCCGCTCCAAATCTCTATAAAAAAAATAATAATAATTTTTCATACATTTGAAGAAAAAAATCAAAAATGGAAACCCCAGACATTTGGCTATGAATTCTTTTAAATATAGCAGTTTATAGGACGCTCTAAATCACTCAAAGTGTTTTCAAATTCTTTTGAAAGCATATTCAAAATTTCCAACAAATGTGGGGGAAAATTTGAATTAAATGACATGCAGGAATAATTTCAGCTAATAGTATATTCTGCGATTTTTTTTGAATTTATCACATAATGCAGTAGCAGTTTATATTATTATTACTGATACTTTAACTTCATGATAACGCAATACTATTTCCCAATCGCACATGAAGCCTGAATAAAGCGTTGTCTATAATTTCCCGAATATTTTTCAATAACTTATTGCGGACAGTGCATATATTTGCAACACTAGGGACAATTATCCTAAAAAAAATTTACCTTCATATGGAACATCATTCTTCAAAACTCGTTCTATAACAGTTTTTTCGGCAGCTTCGGACTCGTCCAAATATCCACCAAGACTCTGAGGTAGCTTTTCCTTGTCAATATGTTTGTAGAGAGATTCAAGGTCTTCATGAAAGTGAACCCGCTGATGGATCTTTTCTTTAACCAAATGTCTTGCAACTTTGTAAATTGGCCAAAATATTGACGGAACGTTCAGAACGTGAACTTCCTTTATTCGTACCGGCATTCCGCTCTGAAATCAATATAGTAAGATCATTGTGTATTTAATATAAATAGTTCCAAATAAATTTTTGAGCCAGCGTGCCGCCCGGCCTGCAATTCAACTGGTCCTAGTTTTTAATTTTTTAAGTTACTTTTGCCGCTGTCAAAAATTTATATAGATTAATCCTGGACTAAATTTGGCCAAATAGCCCGAAAAAAATTCATCGCAGTAAAACATGCCACGTTTAATTGAACTTGTAGTTAGTTTCGACTTTCCTCGTGCAGCGTGCAGGTCTTTCAAAAATAAAGCGATATATTATTGTTTTCGCATTATCCGCATGCCTGAATTGTAAATTGTGAATTATTACGTAGTAAATATCATGTTTTATAAGTCAGCTGAACTCAAGGTCTCATTCCAAATACGAAAACACAAATTATTCTTGGCATCAATATATTTGGTCATACACAATTATTTCTAATTTGCAATACGATCTCCCAGTTTCTGTGTAGTTCTTTGATTACATAAAAATAAAACTGGAATTTATGTCGAAAAAACGCACAGGTTTGCCTGCTGCAGCATGCAGCACACACCCTGGCACGAGGAACGAGCACGAGGAACGAGCACGAGACACGAGATGTGGTAAAGATAAAGACCACAAAAATAACTGGATCCAAGAAAGAAGTCTTACCACGGAAGCAACAACATTCACTACAGGTACTGTTATAGTTATATACCAATCAGTACGCATAAATAAACAGGTGCTTGCCAAGCCAATGTGTATTTGTCAAGGTCAAACTGCGGACCATATGTATTGTAATTATAATTATGTAATCCAAGTTAATTATGCACATATGGAATACTTTCGTGATTTCACAATATCTGATAAATCTCGTGCTAATTGACCATTATGCTACCAAAGAGAAGCATGCAGAGCTATCTACTAAATTTTGTACGCGACGAAGATGAAGTGTACATTTTGTGGAAAGAAGCGGTAAGTTTCTTAGAATGAATTATAATTCGTTAAATTTCCAGATTTAAGATGCAATTAGCGAAACTAAAACTCTGGTTCCATTTAGTATATACGTACGAGTATATCGAATTAGCCTCCACCCTTACGTAATTCTGTTTCGAAAATACGTTCTAGAAATAAAATTATACTTGGTAATTTTTGCGAGTTTAATGCGATTTAAATTTTAGATTTCTCCCGTTTCAAAAATCAAAAATTATTATTTTACAATTTCATTAAAACTTCAGGTAATGAATGAAAATCAAATACAGCAAACCACAACCATAGAAAATATTTAAAATTCAAAATTTTGCATAATACGTTGATGCAACCAAGTTATTGTAAATGGTCTTGTATTAAACTTCAAATTCAAGCCTAGAGCTTATACATAAACTTATTACCAAATCAATTCTTCCGAAACAAGGTTTTGAGCATTTTTAGCATTTCTAGTCCAGATTTTGAACGCAGACTGATTTTTAAAAAAAAAATATAAAACTACAAATTGTAAAACTCAAACCTTGATTGAAACCATATGAATATCCTTACCAATGCAATCTGAGCACATCGCCGCATCTCCTTAAACGATACCCGCCAAATCTGATCAAATCTGATTCCTTCCAAATCCGCCACTAAGCTAATTCCATTTTCTTGTAACTCCACCTGAGTAAGGTACTCCTCAGCCAGCATTATGGTAGATATCTGCAGATCTCTCACGGCTAATTTGTTTGGTTCCCATAATTTACACTTGGCTATAATTAGCCCAACACCCTTTGGACGATCTTTCTTTTTAGCCAGCGTATAGAAATTCGCATGAAACGCATCTTGAAACTGAGATGGTCGCACTCCTTTAAAGAACTTCCGATTAGAATGAATAGTGGTGTAGTATTTTACAATTTGAGCGTGAGCCTTTTCAACATTGTAGTCTTTGACTCGAATGAATTTTGCGAGAAAGTCCGTGTCCGTGCGTGGAATTATTGGTTCCGGGAAATAGGTCTCTGCAAAAGCACAAAAAAATTATATATTTTAATATTTATTTATATATAAGATTTTTAATGTTTAATGAATCTCCTTTGGGATGCGACGTGCGTCGACACCCTTGCCAGCAGCTACATTCCTTCCACCAGTGTGACACCAGGAACTGCGGCAGCCAGCGGCGAAGTAAAGAAACACAACAAATACTTTGAAATTACAAATAGCTTTATCTTTTGTGCTTTCGCTGTTGAAACTCTAGGTCCATTTGGTAACGAAGCGCGCACTCTTGTCAAGGAACTGGGAAAACGGTTGGTGGAAGCAACTTTCGAAAGAAGATCAAAAGCGTTCTTAACACAGCGAATTAGCATTGCGATCCAACGAGGCAATGCGGCCAGTATTCTGTCGACCGTTCCCCCAACTTCCTACAAAAAATTAAATGAAATCTATTTACTAACTTAATCCCTACTGCCATTGTAAAATGTAACAATCAAGCGTCGTATAAAGAAATTAACAATACATGGCTTATTATTATATTCTTGACAATAAATTATTAGTTAGTTCCATAATATAATTAAATAATATAATTGAATCAAATATATTAAGATTAAAGAAGCTTTATAAATTTTCCGATCTTACAAGCTTGTGAAAGAGCATTGCCAAGATGTTTGAAAAAATGTATATTTATATTTTAAATAAATAAATTAAATTAAATGCCATCCATTGTAACTGGAATCGAAGTAAAATTGAATTAAATCTTTGAAATCATAGTAGAAAAATACCTTTAACTTTCTGTCGCAAATCCTTGACCAGAAGCTCGAGCTCATCTTGATCAGGCCGAACAAAGGGAACGTCGTCGTCCCCAGGCTCAAAAAGTGTCGTTATTGGCGTTGGTGGCATTCTGATATTGAATGGACCAGAGTTGATGAAATCTGTGGTTCTACAGCAAGGTATGTTGACTGTTGATATTACCACTGATAATAGCAATCGATGTTCGATGTTTGATAAAGGAACATATCGCAATCTTTGATTCTATGAATAGTTGTGAATAATCCATAAAAAACTGGATTCTAAAGGACTGATTCGACAACTTAATAAAAACGGGAATATCTGTATATATTTAGATGTAAATCACTCAATACAAAAACAACGACATGTGATCTGCAGACCACATTCCTGATCCATTGAAACGCTCATATGTCCAGTTAGATGCCTTTATAACCACCATTAGCAGATTCACTTCCTTGTCAGTGAAATCACGCATCAGGCTATACAAAACAATTAGATACGCCGTAAATTTTTTTTCCAGAAATCCCAAAAAGCACTGAGTACAAAAAATCTCCCATATTACTCTAGCTATCCAGTTATTGAGCAAGAATTAAATGTGTACAGTATACTTACACACGTTTAGCAAGGTAAACAAAAGTGATTAGTGTACCAGCCAATTTAAGCGCAATGTGTATATTTACATTTAAGGAACTGATAGCAACGTGGCTGGCTGCCCAGAGATCACCTATCAGGGTTTAATTACAGATTCCAATTTCTAGATGTGGACAGGAATCTGCACATTGCAAAATTGTCCTTTACATTTACTTGAGACAAATTGTTATATTTTGTACTTCTTTGTATTACAATGAAGTGTATATGCTAAAACACATAAAATACTCAGTGCGGATGTTGACATATTTACCATATTGAAACGGGTCGTGGACCTTCGGGGAACACTTGATCAAGATACTTGATCGACTCAAAGAGGACAGACTGTCGTCGAGATGCATTTTTTTTGGAATTTATGTCTATGCAAATCTCAGAAAACTTATCCTAGTTTGAAAGCAATCTGTACGGTTATCATTCGAAAAGTATTGTAAAGGTCCCAGAGTTCGGGTGAAGAATCCCTAAAGTGCTCCAATGCTAATGTGTTAACTAATATTCGGTAGCGTGGTAATAAATATAATTTAAACATAAATTGTTTAATTTGGCTCATTCCGTAGAGCTAACGCTTAGTTTTATTGTCAACTGCTCAAACGACCCAGCAGATTCGTATCTCCTGGCTACTAATGTAGTTACTATTGTCCTAACG
>JAQFYU010003202.1:0-10368 GCA_034694905.1 Ceratophysella granulata | reverse complement strand
CTCACACCGGCCGGCTATTAGCCGACAATTAAATCCCAATTTTCGCCGAATAGTTATCTTGTGTATGAGACCCTTAAAGCAAATTTCATGAATCTAAAAAAATTCCAGAAGCAGATTGCAGCCGTCGCAGTATTTAGATTCACGTTGACAAATTTTGGCCTAATTAACTGTGAATATTCTAACGACGGTTTTTCATAAATATCTCTATGTAGAGTAACTTTTATGTAACTAGATTTTTGCCTCACTCATGTCTGTTATTCTTCTTCAGTTCACATCAAAGTTTGTGTGGCTGCTACCTTTGGAAGTTATGGAACAAATTTTTGAAACCGTAGCTGGTGAAAGTAAGTGATTCTTGCTTGTGTATTGGGAAATGGTTCTATGATCAGGATAATTTGACAACTTGACTTTGACTTGTTCATTGTCATACGATCATATTATATTCCGACAGATTAGAATGAAAAAGTTGTTACTTTCTAGCACTTCAGCATTTTCGAATGAACTGGCGACCAGGAGACCACATATGCATATGCGTATTCAAAATTCAAACGGTTAAAACATTTAACCCCGCAGCAGTCAATCCTATTTTTAATATTCAATGATTTGGGCTGGGACTGGGACTCAAAGAAGAGTGGTTTTTCGAATGCCCATTTTGTGAACAATTTTACGCAATTGAAGTCGCAGCTCAGTATTTCCAACTTCATATAGAATTTTCGAACAATAATTGAATCAGTACCGTATTTCAGAGGGCCGGCATATGGGTCATAGTCTAGGCTGGTATTGCCGGGTGTGAAGAGGAGCTTTGATGTAACTGATGTGTCATTAGAATGCACATTTTCCCCCTAACAATTGAACAAAATGATGTCGATATAAACAGGCAAACAGTCTCTGCAGTGACATAATCGTTCGGTGTGTCGCCACTGATATTTCGACGATTTCACGACAACCTTCAGTTTTCTTCAAATAAAGTTTGATAACTAAAGAACGAGATAGTAGATGAACCTGAACTTTGTTTTCACTTATTAGAATTAATTGTTCATTCCAATGAAGCAAAAAGTTTTAAAGCAAAATGTGCTTTAATACATTAGACTCAAAACTTTTAAATCCACCCTCGTACACTGGGAGGCTGAGCGACGCTATGAATCTCCATAAGGAATTTTTCAAAAGCTGAAAATCGACCAAAAAAAATTACCACCATGAATTTCGATTTTGATGGACTCATTCAATGCAGAATTGACTCGGAATTTCATTTTTATGCATTTTAGGGTGTCACCAGTCACCACTCATTGTTGAAGAGATTTTGGCGGTAAAAAGTTTTGGGAAAACACGGTTTTCACACTTCAGTTCTTGCTGTCGAGTCGAGTCGTAGAGGTAGAGCTCTGAAACCATCTCCAGTGAATGTTTCAGCTAAACATACATCAAATAGATAATTTTAGGCTTGAAATTCGACAATGTTTTTCGGATTTTCAAAAATCGCTAAAGAAGAAGGTGTACCCCTTTGGATTTTTGGAAGTAAAAACGTCTTTTCTCTAAGATTACAAATGAGACCATGTTACTATGTAGTTTGACGAGACAAATCGATTGGAATGGTTTCCAGAACGCTAGGACATCATCCAAAGAAATAGTGACAGTGAACAGCGTCAAAATGTCGTTTTTCACTTTATGGCTATTTTCACCCACCAAATGTCATACAAGAGTGCCCCAGATGCGCATCTAAATTCGCAGTTCGACGAAATACACGGAATAAATATCCTAAAAGCGTAATTCCACCCTTCATATAAAAGGAAATTCAGCTTTTAACATTTTGAATTTTCGCTCTATCCAAGTTAACCGGCTTGTTAAAATTGTTACGTAAACATCGTAACACACAAGATATCTAGGCAAAATTTGTAATGCTTTGTTTGAAAAAAGATTTGTGTAAATTTTTTACGTAAAAATTGTAACACACAAGATATCGGAGTAAAATTCATAATGCTTTGTAATAAATTTTTTGTGTAAATTGTTACGTAAAAATTGTACCTAACACGCAAGATATCTAAATAAAATTTGCAATGCTTTGTTTGAAAAAAAATTTGTGTACATTTATACGTAAAAATTGTAACACACAAGATATCTAGGTAAAATTTATAGTGCTTTGTGATATAAAATTTCTGTGTAAATCTTTACGTAGAAATTGTAGCACGTAAGATATTTGAGTAAAATTTGTATTGCTTTGTGTGATGGATTTTTTGTGTAAATTTTTACGTAAAACTTGTGACACACAAGATTTCATGCACATTCTTTAGTTTGTTAAATAAAAATATGAAGCTAAAAATAGTGAAAATGGATCAAAATATCGAGAAAATAATTCTCTTGGAGAAAAATTGTACTTTCAGTGCCTAATTGTTGCATTTGTTGAACAGTATTTTTTGATGTTACACACGTTCCAGCAGTCCAGAGCGAGCGGTCATATAACATGACCGCTCGCTCTGGACTGCTGGAACACGGAACACGTTTAGATTATGATTTATGACTATAATGGGAAACATAAAACTTGTGACAAGCAAAACAAGCATGTGTATTGTTTGTTTTATGGGAGCAACACAGCAGCATGTATCTGAAGAGATCTATTGCAGTTTGCAGTTGAGTTCAATTAACGAGTCCATTATCAAATCATCAATGAAGGCGTCTCCCTAAGCCCATCTCAATTAATTCAATTCAACTCTTGTCAAGGCTGACTAAACTTTGATGTACCAAAATGACATATGTGTGAACTGTGAACTTTGATGCAATTCAATTACACAACAAAAGAAACTATATACATACACCTCAGTTTCGTTCCGCAATACTTTTAGCAGTTTAGTTTGTTTGGAAGTTATACATATGCCGTTTGGGGGCTGGAGCTGGAGAAAGTTAGCGTCGCTACCACGCAAATGAGACGATGCATGTTTTTGGGCTTATCCTGGTTCTCATGCAGAGAAGCGGGAAAAACCTATAAATTCAAACCACGGTTGTCTGTCTGTCTATCTGTATCTACATATGTACTACCTACAAAAACATTTCTCCAATGATCATATTTAGTGTTTGTGTTTACTTTACGTTTACAGTCACCGGACGGACACCGCTGTTCACTTCTGTGGTGTTGAAGTGAAGTTGACTAGGACCTGCAAGCACTGCTGACTGCGCACTGCCACCGGGAAGGAACGGAAGAAGACACGTCGTCAAGAATAGTGACTCAGTATGTCGGATGAAGATGAAGTGGAGAAGTTTGAGGTGACAGACTATGACCTTTCCACAGAATTTAATCCTGGTCGATTCAGAAGGAAGCAAACGAAAACTCAATCCATTTACGGTAAACACTCAACTCATGGGTTGACTCCTATGTATCACCTTTTGCCATCTTCTATGTACTACAAATACATTCATTCATAGAAGATCGGCCATCAGATTAAAAAACAAACCAACCACAAAAATTTCATTTCATTCTCCTTGATTTGCATTGCAGTCAGTCCCGTATCAAATTAATGCAAAGTTTCAATTTCATTTAATGGCGAAGAAAATGTCCTGGGCAAAGGGACTGATTGGGGTGAATTGCAGCAATGGGTGGTGCGCAAGTGAAACCGGGCGTTTCGGAAGACATAACCTAACTTCACCTAAACTCAAGTCACATGTGGACAAATACTTAGTTCTCTGCGCACCCTTTCACCTTTGCTACAATCCACCCGACTGATTGATTGACTACTGATTGTGATTATTACTCTTGATTAACTATATACTAAATTAAGTGAAATAGAATAGATATAGAGTAGAGTACTTATTGTGGATTGTGATTTAGACTTTTGATTCACGTCTCACATTTCTGACTTTGGTATTTCAGGCGTCTTTGCACCGGAGGACAGTGATGACGATGATGAAGGAAGCCGAGCAGGAATGGGTCGAGGACGGAGGGAAAGAAAGAGCTACACGTCGGGAGTGGCTTTTGTCTCAGGTGGATTGCAACAACCTGTTGACAAGAAGAACACGGACAAAATGGAAGCGGAGGACAACCAAGACACTATTCAGATCACGGATTCGTCCAGGTAAACAGCTTGCAACTTAAAACCGCCAGGGACAACTTAATGACAATTAAGCTTACCTACTTTGGAATGTTCTTCCTTTTTCCGGTGGAATAGGAGTATCCACCAAGTCCATTCCATGCACGTACTTGCACTTGCACCCACTTGCACACACTCAACGTTCTACACGTTTGCATGTTCTTAAATAATTTCAGTGAGGACGAGTTCCAAATATTGGCCAAGTCAATCGGCAAGAAGACTACAATGCAAGATTTTGGTCAAATTGCTGGTTTGCGAAGTCGTAATTCGGGCCAGAGTAGCAAGGGAATGGGTCTGTACGGGATTGGAGCCAAACTGGCCATGAAAATGGGCTATCAACCTGGGAAGGGGCTTGGGAAAGACCTCCAAGGAATCTCAGCTCCCATTGAAGCCGTGGTGCGGAAAGGACGAGGAGCGATTGGAGCTTATGGGAAGGAGACCAAGAGTCGTCCAGCAGAAGACACGATTGGAGACCCACTTGCCCCACCCGTTCCCGTTGTCAAGGAACAGAAATGGCAGAAGAATCGGGAAGGCGGAAGTGGAGCAGGAGCCAAGAAGGACAAAGTGGAGTATCGATATGTGACTGCGGACGAAGTCTTGGAACAAAAGCAACTTCGCGTTCGACCGGATGCTGGGTGAGTTTGACTACTTCCTGGACCATGTTGGTACTTTAATACGAGCATATATTCATAACTCCTGTTCCTGCTGCGTAGGTTTCTGGCCAAAACGAAGGTCATCGACTTGACAGGTCCGGAAACGAGGATCCTGAGTGGATACCATGCCATCTCTTCAGGGCAGAAGAGGCCTGATGACGAGTGGGAAGGGCAGAGTGGTCGTGACAGAGATCAAAAGTTCAAACTTCGACAGAAATCTGCATTTGAGATGCCTGAACTGCTTCACAACGTGGGTCTGCTCCTGGATAACTGTGAACAAGTCGGTTTGCACTCTTTGCTCCTCTACATCCTTATCAATATTGAAAGAAGTCTAGTGCTGTTCCTGTAAGTCATAACATAATTCTGAATTTTCAGGATATTCTAAAGAACGACAAGAAAGCGAAATATGCGTCAGATCGGGAGGTGTCACTCAAAGAAGAGCAGATTCGAGTGAGGAAGGCTCTTGAGCAGGAGGAAATGTTGGCTTCCAAACTAGAAAGTCTTATCGAGGAAATTAGAAGTTTGACGAGACCTGGGAAGGACTTGGACTCTGCATTTGTGTCTCTTGGAACACTCAAGGTACATGTTCCTCTCTTCTTCTAGACAAAGTTTACATGCAAAAAGCTAATAATAATTATGTATAATAAGAAAAACTATTTTGGTTTCCAACTCAGCATGAGCATGAAGAGGAATGGGAAATGTATCAACTGTACAGCCTGGTGCCAGCCATGGTGACTCCGCTTCTGAAGGAGAAGTTGAAGGAATCCAACATCATTCTCAGTCCGCGTGTTTCTTTCCAAATCTTCTCCGATTGGAAGAATCTGCTCGGTTCTCATCAAGAGCCATTCGACATGTTGGTCTGGGAAGCCTGGATGCCCTCCTTTCGAGTTGCTCATGGGTACGTTCCATCTCTCTCGTCTCTCTTCCATCCATTCTAATGTACTATTCGACAACAAAGAGATGCGTGTCGTGGTTGTTGAGCCAATACAATGATGTTGTAGGTACTGGAATGTGAAGGATGCGAACTCCATGCTTGTCGTCATTGAAACTTGGAAGAATTTGTTGCCGGGATGGATCTACTCCAATATTCTGGATCAAATGGTTCTGCCCAAGATCAACGAAGGTGTTGATGCGTGGGATCCTCTCTCGGACAATATTCCCATTCATGCCTGGATACATCCTTGGCTGCCCATCTTGGGTCAGTTGTCATTGGGATATATTGACTATTGACTTCCCTCGATATTTATAGATTCCAGAATTCGTTACCAGTAACTGCATGTAATTTGCAGGATCCAAACTAGAAATCGTGTATCCGACCATTCGACGGAAACTGGCCAATGCCCTGGTTCAATGGCATCCGAGTGACGCATCAGGGAAACAAATCCTCACTCCCTGGCTCACCGTGTTCAGCAAAGGATCCATGGATGCATTCGTTCTCAAGAATATTCTTCCTAAACTCCAGTTGGCCATGCAGAGCTTGATCATCAATCCCAACAACCAAGTGCTAGGTAACCACTTCTCACTTCTATTCTACGCTCTACTTTTGATGAAAGAATACGATCTTTGATGACAATAATTGTGAATTGGACGAATGTTTCAGATTCATGGAACTGGGTGATGGAATGGCAAGAAATGGTCCCTGTCCCAGCACTCTTGACTCTTCTCGAAACTTTTTTCTTTCCCAAATTGCTCCAGTACTTAGTCACTTGGTTGAATCAACGTCCCAATTTCGACGAAGTCTATCGTTGGTACACTTGGTGGAGAGGTTTGATTCCAGAACCGCTTCTCCGTGAATCCGTTGTTACTGGTAAGCAAACTCAAATCCAATTCCTATTCCTGTACCTACAGTAACTTAAGTTGAAAAGATAAGAGGCATGACACCAAACCAGCACAACGTGAATGCATTTTGAATTTCCTTATTTTCAGAAAATATGCAGAAGGCCTTGCAAATGATCAACGCCGCAATTCAGAATCCAGGTCAACCAATGGACTTTAGCTACATTCTGGGTCGACCTGGCCCTTCCGTCCTTCCTCAGCAGCAGCAGCAGCAAGCAGCTCAAGCTCCGCTAATTACACCAGAACTCATGGCAGATGCCATTCGGATGACTTCTCAAGTGCCACACGGATTCCGAGATCTGGTTCAAATGAAATGTGAAGAGTTGGGACTCGTGTTTGTGCCCATGCCCAACAAGTACTACGAGGGAAAACAAGTCTACCGTTGTGGTCGAGTCCTCGTCTACATTTCCGCCAATGTCATTTATATTCAGAGAGAAGGGATCTGGATGCCCACCTCACTCGAGAAACTCATACAAGCTGCGACTATGGGCATCTAATCCTTGGACTCCTTTTGATCCCAGTATCTTCTATTTATACTCTCATTTGTGATATAGACACTTACTTTTATTTTATGCAATTAATTGTTCGAGTGGATAACGTAACAAAATATGTGGAAGTTCAATAAATCCACGATTGAATGAGAACGGTGTCCAGAAATCCCAGTCTGTTTATTTCGAATTCATTCCACACGCCTGAATCATGACCAAAGATGAGACCATGACAATTGATGTCCTTTGATATAGACACGGATTGCATACATCGAAATATCTATCTAGTTTGGAGGAACATAAACTAAATTGACTTGAGAGCGGTAAATGAGTACTTGGTAAAAATAAGGAGTGCAATATATAAAACAATATCATCATAAATTGTAGTAAAAAGCACCAACAGACGCAAGGACTAACAGACAAACATGGTTTCCATTTGAAACAGTCACACCCCGCAATCCTGCTTCTCGGTTTCTGTCTCTAATACTATTGTATATTGTATATTTGTGATCCACACACCACACACACAGCACATCTACTCTATTGGGAAATGCAAATGCTGGAAACGGAAACTAGACACTAGAAACCAGAACATACATGTGTACATTGCCTATGCATATATAGATATAGACTATGAATATTTGTGAACGAGAGGACTGAATTCCATTGATTAAATTGTAGTTGTTTCAGTCAGAGTATTCCAAGAAATGGAAAACTATACAAAAGAAGCGGAGTAGGCGGAAGTAGATGTGGGACTAGGACTACACCTCGGAATGGAACTAAATCCCTTTCAAACAAAAGCAACATCTCTGCTCATTTAGGAATCTCCAGTGAATGCCTGTCCAATTCTCGCTCGACATGCATTCTCACTCTCTGTTCAGTCAGGTTTTGTAACTTTCGACATGAATTGGACTCCGAAGTTTGGATCTGAATCTGAATGTAACTGATAGAGACCTCCTACTGGACACTTGACTACTTGACGAGTCGTGAAGGTGACCTGAGCTGCTGAGCAGGACTGTTGAGACTAACGCCCACAATAGTTGCGGGACTCAGACCAGGCGGTTGTGACACTGCTGAACACGTGCTTGAGGAAGAGACGGACTGCGGTTTGGAGGAAGCTGGAGACTGAGTGCTGGAGTCAGTCCCACACTTGGTCGAACTGTTTGGTCGAAAAGTGGAGAAAGTCAAAGGGCGATTGAGATATGGATTGAAGGACTTGTAGCCACCCACTTGTGGCTTTTCCGCCACCGACTCAGACTCCGAGCAAGGCTTCTCTGCCACCGGAGGAGTGCTTGGTCGGAGCAGCACTGGGTCTTTCACTCCTTGGTTTGGGATTTGTGGACTCGCCACAGGTTTCCCATAAATCCCGTTGTTCTTGCTCGAGTCACTGGCCACACTGTTCAAGTAGGTCTTGTTACTTGGACGAGATCGACGGATGGTGGAGAGTTGGCCAGGAGCGTAGATGGGCTCCTTGTCGGGCTCGAATGGAGGGGGCGTGATGAGTGCCTGTGTGATGGAGTTGATGGACTTCATGGGTGTGGAGCCCAGTTTGTTGGCTGCGTCGTTCTTCCCAATGCTCAGATTCGAGAAGTAGTTGATCTTGGCCACGTAGCTCGGGGAGGATGTCACCACTTTCGGAATCCCGTTCACCGCACATGTCGGCTTATTGTTCGAAGCCGGGGAGAGCTCTTTGGGAACTGGGACCACTGGGACCACTGGGACCACAGGGGCGAGTGTTTTCTTAATGGACTTGGGACTGGGACTACTCTTTCGAGAATTGGACTTGAGTTCGAATCCTGGATTGATGGTAATTCGTGTATTCTTGGGCGAAGAGGAGAGAGTGGAGAGGGTGGAGGGTTTGTTGGGTGATTCTTGTGACAGTTTGGCCTTTTCCTTCTCCAGTCGTTTCTTCTTCCGTCGATCCACAGAGTTGTAGATGGACTCTTTGTTTCGCGAAGAGATTTCTGAGATGATTTCAGAGAGCAGACCAAGTCCATTCATTCCTTCGGAACTTCCTGTGGACAGAGTTTCCACCTTTTCGAGCGGTGGATCCGGCAGACCTTCGTCAATCACGTCGTAGATATTCTCCGGCTTTGGACCTCTTGGGGAAGACGGGGAGGCTGTGCCAGGAGACCCAATGTCACTCTCGTCCATTCGAGCAATCGGAGCTTGTGTCTTCTGGAACGTAACGGGAGGAACCATCGGTGGGTTGTTGTTCGTTGCTCGATTGGGCAGAAGAGAGAACTTGAGAGGTTGAGTGTTGTTGTTGGGTTTATTTGGGGCTGGGACAGGAGGAGGAGGGACTTCTGGGGGTTTGGGAGGTGGGGCTGAAGGACGAGATCGTCGGAGGGAGTTGTAGTTGGGGTTGGAAGAACCGATGGAGTTCCGATGAGGCTGGACCATGCTCTGAGCTCGCATCACCTTCGGTTTCTCTGAACTGGGTGGCGGGGAGCTGGGTGCCTGGTTCTTTATTCTGTCCACCGTTTTGGAAGCGGGTTTCAACGGAGTTGCGCTGGTCTTGAGACTCATTCGTGGACTCTTCTGAGGATCTTCTGGAGGCAGATTGGTGTATCGATGTGTCCCACTTTGTTGGGGTGAGGAAGGACCATTGTTGTAGCGATACTTGTCCGCAGTGACAGGAACGTTGACATACTGATGCAGTTTTCCAGGTGACTTTGAGCCTGAGTCCGTCACATCAATGTTTCCTGGCTGTGCAATGGAAATTAGGTTTCCATACACTTTGGCCTTGGACTCCAGATCACTGGAATCCTGGAGAATGGGTCTGGAGATCTGGACTGTGTCTCTGTTGAAGCTCTTTTGTCGTGTGAGTCCAGGTGGTGGACTGGCTGCAGTGTCTTCCGTCGAACTTGAGCCCCGAATGGAATTCCGAACAAAAGGAAATGCAGCTGCAAAGCGGGAGAGAGCGGAAGTGCTTCCAAATCCCGGGAATCGTCTGCCTGGACTTGACATGACGGGTGGGTCGAACATCTTCGTGTCATTGAGTGCATCTGGAGAGGAGAGCGGGCGGACTTTGGGTTTGTCAGTCTTCTGGGTTCCAGTGCTCGTAGGGACGTTGAGCGGCGTGTCACTGTTGTTCGAACTTGTGTCATCTCCGTTGTTTGCCGATTCGAGCAGGTCTTGGGGAGAGATGGGAGTGGAGATGGCGATTGGTTGAGCCCAGGACACTCGAGCAATTCCTTTCTGCAGAAAACTCTGTTTCAAACTCGGTCTCTCGTTCTTGACCAGGATTTGGGTCTGTTTGAGCGGTGGGACAGGAGAAGAAGAATGAATGTTCTGATTGGAAGAATTGTTCCGGTTGTT
>JAQFYU010003201.1:0-10368 GCA_034694905.1 Ceratophysella granulata | reverse complement strand
GTCATGTGCGTTGTAATGTGCGTCGTCATGTACGTCTTCATGTACGTCGTCATGTGCGTCGTCATGTGCGTCGTCTATATCCTTTTGGTCGCAAGCTGCCGTCAGGCAGGTTTTTAATTATATATAGCGCAAAATTTCTCGGGTTTATACTGACAACCTGACGCGTGCGCACATTGTATGTCTGTCTTGCAGTAAGCTTATTAACACTTTTTTTTATGCATTTAACAGCCCAATTTTGTCATGCCAATGCCCATACGCTATGAATTTCATAGAATTTAAGAATTTAAAGTGAAGCCTCGCCCTCCACAGCAGAAGTGCTTCTGTGAACTTTCCAATCCCAACACTAATTTTGACAAGATGCTAGAAATAACCTAATTTCCTGGAAGAAGCAAAGGAACGTCTATTGAAAGGAAGTTGAATTTAAGGAGGAGAGGAAGCTGCTGTTCAGAATTGGTTAAGAAAATTGCTCTATATATACAGAATATATGGTTTGACCTAACGCCATGCCATGCCATGCCATGCCTTGCCATTGCCACCAATATAAGAAGGGTCTTATAAAATTTCATAAACCAGGTCATAATGGCAAACTTGAGCAAATAGCGCTACAAGACCAGAGACCAGCATTGAACTGCCAGAAGCAGACTATATTTAGTGTGCAAGGACGCACCCTCCTTGTTTTATTTAGAATTCGGAGTTTCAAGTTGACGAGGCTGGCTGGTCTGGTCTGGTGGCTAGAAAAGGGGACAGAGAAGGATCTGGTGATTCAATTTGGGAAGTCCTGTAGGAAAAGGTGAATATTTGCACATGATTAGGCGGGAGATGAATCAATAGTCGGTTGACAGGATGAACTCGGTGACACTTCCATGTCTTGAGAGAGCTCCTTTTTTGTCAGGGTTGCTTGTGCCTGTAGGGTCACTTGAATAAACTGTTGGACTTTCTATGCTTTCCACGTAGCAAATTTTGTGCTTCATTTCAACCTAAAAGTGGTTATTGGTAAATTCGGTGTAAGCATGATTTATGAATCAAGTATTTTGATTTATAGTACAACTCAGACCAATTTTTATAGAATTTGTATTTATAAAAGTGTTAATCTTTTAAATTCAATATATATATTCAAAAAGTATGCCTGTTCACGAAATTAACCGAATTTACATATTTTCCGCATTTAGAATTTAAAAAAGTTGAATAATCTAATAAAATTTGCCAAAAGCACAGTGAAGAACCAGAAAATTTGTCATATCAATACAAGAGACGCGTGGGCTGACTTGTGCATAGCAATCTTTCGAAAATACTGACAGAATTTCGTTTTGAAAATTTAAAAACTAAGAATACGGTCACAAGATCTTAATTCATTTTTATGAATTAATTTTGTAATGTGTACTGTACATAAATTGAGCCTGTGATGGATCTTGGCAAAAGTATTTAGAAATCAGAATTATTGCCACCTCAAATACAAATTCTAAATACTATGTTAATATAATTTTTTGTAACTGCTTAAAAATCCTTTTTAAAATATAAATATGAATTAATACGTGTAAGCTGCAATATTGTCATTCAATTTAATCTAATGTCATGGAATTGATTTTCGCGAATGCATGTTGGCAAATCAAAATATTGGGGGTCGTTAAGGGTGAATTTTGTACCCTAGTTTGTCAATTGTCAACCCTGGGTTGGTAGAAGAGAAATGGGGGTTGATAGGACTTGACGTTCCGTCATTCTCAGTTCCGTTGATGGGCTGAGTGAAAATTCCTGAGCTTTTTCGAGGGTATAAGACGTGTTTGGACCACTCGAACCCAACAGAAGAAGAGTGTTTTTCTTTGGTCTTTTATGTTCTCGATAAGACATAAGACCCCATAATATCTGTAATGCTCGACTCACTCATACTTAGGTTAGTTGAGTCAACTGGCCCATTAATCTTGGACAAGTCTATCAGCCTCCCTTCTCAGATCCAGTTAACTCGGCTTGACAGTCATTACTCCCAAGTACTTCCAGATCAATTCCATCCTGGCCCCTTTATCTCCGTCATCAGTCAACTCCCTCGAAGCTTCTTCCTAATATAAATCTAAGATCGAAGATCGAATACCTCGTGACAGATTATTGGAGGCGATCATTTTGTACGATTTTCAAGATATTATATTTTATTCCATATACTACATATCAATAGTTCTTCAAATTTTGTGATAATTTTTGAAGAACATCGTAAATTGCAATATCACTCGTAATTTTGATCAGTCAACATTGCTCGAGTACTGATTAACAATCAGTTAAAGCAATTGTCACATTTATCAAGTAAGTAGAACACCTTCTAGAGAGCTCATGCACTTGATAAAAATGCGGCAAGTGGAATTGTTTGAAAAGAACAGACGATAGATTGAGGTAATATCCATATTCAAAATTTAATATTTCTTATTAATTAATTTGTCTTTGGCCTAACCTAATTAAGTCAAAGAATACTTAGTTTCTACTAATTAATATATAATTAGTCTATTTTTTTATATAAAGTAACCTAATTCAATTTATTAAAAATAATTATTGATTTAGCTACTAATATTTAGTTTATTACCTAAGCTTAATCTAATTAACTCAAAACATAATTTTTAAATAATTAATAATAGTAGTTAATTTTTCAGTAATTACCGAAGAAACCAAAAGAACTACATGTGTAATTTCAAAAAAGAGGCCAAGCCTAGTCACAAATCACGAGGCAGTTCAGCTGGATTTTGTTTCTTTTTCCGTGTAAGGTGTAAGGGCATCTTTACCTTGTAACTAGCCATTCAACATTTTCTTGCTTCCGTTACATTTACATGTATCTTGTTGTTCACTTCGAATGGCCTCCTGCCATGAAAAACCATCTGGCGTTCTTCAATGTTGAAAAATTTAGAAGAATGTTGAATTATTTCCCCACCAAAACTCAAAATTGGGATTTGTGTCAGTGAGGATTTTAAATATCTGCTAATTTAATTAGATTTAGAATATGGTGGAAGTGGATTAGTCTGAAGGTAATAGGTGCCTCGGCTCCTGTAAAATTTAAAAATTAGATGGTCCAACGCGCAATCGTACATTCAATCTGCAATAGTTTAAATTTTCGTACCAGCTAGGAGCATCCTGTCCCATATGAACCACCGGCGTGCACTGGCAGAGACCTAGTAACGAGTGAGCGTGGAAGCAGCGTGCTTGTGTTTCGCCATCGCAGTCCTTACATAGGCATGCGCCGAACCTTGGAGCCTGTGAAGGTGCCACTATGCTCTCGGTAAAGTATTCCCAGGAGCGGTCATGGCTGCAAATACCTATAAATATATATTTTAAATTTATATGTATTTTTTTAATGAAATTATTTTTTTATGCGACTTACCAAATGCATCATCCAAATAAAAATAGTCACAACCAACTTGAGCATCTCCTCCGTTCGGATAAAAATCCACAAGGCCAAGCGGTTCCCGAAGTCCCCAAATTAGTCCATTACTATGAATAATATCCACAAATTGAGCTACATTTGGGCTAATCTGATTCGGGTTGCCCTCCCAAAGCGGTTTAGCAGGATCAAGGCCTGTGGAACCAATTGTTTTAATTAGTAAAATATTTTAAATACAATTGTATATCTGGAATTTGACCCTGACCTGTCACACGAGCCACCTTGCCGCTTCTTATTCTCCGAGCTGCAATAGCCATTCCATGAGCTCCCAAACTATGTCCTACTAAATGAATTTTTTCAAGTGCCAGGACATTAGCTTCCACCAAAATATTGATCAGTTCCGCTGTTTTAATTCCAACAAGTTCAACGTTGAGACTGGCCGTAATGTAGAGTGGAGGTAGAGCTAGGAGCTTCCAATCAATCGTAATGACATTAATTGGTCCCTGAACTGCCAAGTACTCTGCAAAGGAAATACAGGAAACATGGACTTGAATTTCCTTTGTGTAGTGAACAAGAGTATTATATAAATTACACACTACTATCTCAACTTACTAATCCTCGTGTCTGCTGGAAACGGGCTCATGTAAGAACTTGCAAATCCATGACACAGGATTTTTAATGGGCCGTTTTTGTACAACTTGGTTTTTGCAATTGATACTGCATTACTCGGGAAAAGCTCGATGGGTACCGTCGGGTTGGACCTGTATTTCAAATATCTTATAAACATGGCCAAAAACTCAGATTCTTTTGAATTAAAAAGTTGAATTTTATAAAAAATATTTCAAAAAAATAAATACAATAAATCGAATGTGCTATTTAAATTAAAGTATAGCAATGCTCGTATAGTAATTCCAGTCAAATAAAAAATAATTCTTTTATTCTCCGCTAGATGCTATTTTTTCGTCTCTCAAAATTTCCGGATGTCAATGATTTTAAAATATTTAGAACGGAAAAATTAATTTTCGAATTTTCAGTGAAATTTATAGTGTAAAATCAAATGGAACGTGGTGTGATATGTGTGAATCACGATAACCCTGATTACAAACAATTTATGAAATTACTTTAATAAATAAATAAACAGAAATAAATACAATAGCTCAAATGTGTATTTTAAAGTATATTAAGTAATTACGGAAAAATAATTGTATTTTATTATTATATTTTTCGCTGGAAGATGTTTTCTAACTCTCAAAATTTCCAGATTTTAGAATTTAGAATTAATTTTTAGAATTTTCAATGAAATTTTTACAGTCCAGTAAAGAACGCGTGATTTAAATCATGAATAAATGCTTAGATTTTAATAATTCAGTGAAATTATTTAAATAAAAATGCAATTAAAAAATTGACTTACGGCGTGTACAAGTAAAAATGAATATCGTTTTCATCAAAATGCTTCGTATTGAGATGAGCGGAATTGTTTGGAGACTTAAGGAAAGCAGGTACAAGATTATTGCTCCCGTCTCGACTCGGATACAGTAGATAATCTTCACCGTACACCATTTCCTGGAAACTTGTATTTATGAAAATAGTAAAAATAAATATATATAGCAAAAATTTGCTGGACACCATTTTTAATTTTTTTAAATTGAATTTTGAATGACTATTTTATTTATACACACAATGTTTTTTGAATTTAAACGCTGCTCAGCCGAATATTTAACGTACTGTTGTGCTGCCTATTCTAAACAATGCCTCCATATTTCAAGCTTTTTCCTAAATGTCAATGTACGAACATTACTGCATATACCGTTTACCGCAACCTTTTGCATTCCGGAATGGAGTTGGTGTGAAATATTCCGTTGCATTTAGAAAGAAAAGTATTTTTACTCTCTTATTAAGTTTTGTGTGAGCTCATTGTATACCTGATGTAGTTACATTTAATGAATTTCTTACTTATGTGACCTATCGAAATCTACCTATTTCGGTAAAAATCCGATAAATATCGAAAACAAATTCAAAAGACTAAAATTCTATATTCTACGAAGCAGTGGCCCAAATATTGAACTCAACTCGTAAAATTATGGTAATTTCCGTCATTGTGTCACTCCTGCTGTGAATATGCTCGTTAGGAATCTCAAATTATTATGTCCCGGAATGAGATTCGTATTCACGAGTTTTTTTTTTCATTATCTCCCTAGATTTCAATTTTGTATTCTGCAGAAGTTTTGGATTTCTATCATCTACAGCAATTTCATCCCAGATTTCCTTTTTCCAGGAAGTCACCTTAAGGTGGAATTTGGAAGCCGTGTTTTTTTTGGAGTTGGGAAATAACGTTAAGTTGAACGGTTTCCGCTGAATACATTCCGAGGCAGAAAAGAGCCATCATAATGAAAATAGATGTTTTATTGGATACTAAAAGTAATGAAAGGAGAGGGAATGGGAAAGAAGGTATATTTGGGCACATGTATCCAAGAGCACTACCAAAATACTCGTTTATTTGAACCAGAAGTCTCAATAGTAGCTATACGGAGTACAGTGCTGCTCACAGCGAATTGACCATTGAGTTTTTCCACGTAGAAAGATATCGAATAACTTAGAGTTAATGTCATAACATACAACACTGTGTGTATCAAGTTTTACATTTATGGTTGCCCTAATGTGTATGCAAGACTGTGTAAACCACTCATGGGTCGCAGGCCAACATCTGTGGGTCGCCGGTGACAATGAGTTTTTATGTGTTTGGGGTTGCAGGTGTCGGAGGGTAGCAAAACAACAGTTCCTGCTTAAGATAGGTGACAGCACGAACATTGAAATACAATCATTGCGACCAAAACAATGTGACCCACTGCGACCCGCGACCCACAAAGACTCATTGTCTTGGTGTATGTATATATATATAGGTATTTATGCTGGGTGCTGGTGGCGCTGGGATATAAAATTAAATGCGAAAAAATTAAATCAAACCAGATGCCTCATACTACAACAAGTGAATCCACGTTTTAATAGGTTTTATAATACGGCAAGTGGACTCGTGGTTCCGATTTGAACAGGACTTGTCGTATTTCTACAACATGGAATTGCATACACCTTTCACTACCAATAAATGCGGCTCATCGAGTTCATCTTTTTCGTTTATATGTACTTCCTAAAATTTTAGACTTGAATTCAGTTCTACAACATAAATGTACACGTATACATTGTGTTCATAAATATAGAACCAGTTGTAAATTCGTTTATTTTCAAATCAAAATGTAAATATAAAATTTGAAATAACCATACACTTAGTAAATTCTTACCTCACAATTTGATCTACTAATTAATTATTATTCAAAATTAATTGCAAAAATAGAATTGGGAATATTAATTATTAATTCTCAGCTAAATTCAAAACGATAAATCGAGTTTCTGCAAAGTCAATATAAATTTTACGTACTTACAAAATTCTCAGCTATTTTAAATCTTTGAAATTACAATAGAAAAACATTTTTGGTAAAGCTCTTTAATTCGGCGTGCAAAACATAGTCACTTCAATTATTTCAAATTTTTTATTTGGAATCAGAATCAGCTTCAGCAAACACCGAAAATCGACACCAAAAAATGGCAAAATTGAAAATAACAAAATAAGAAAATTTAAAACCAAATAATTTTACAAAGTTAAAATAAATAAAACTACAGCAAAATCAAAATGCTTGGACAACTAACTAAAAAAATTCAAATTCAAAAATGTCAGTGAAGTAAACCAAGCTTTTACCATCTCAGATTTTCAATATGGAGTGAAAATGTTCTGGCCAGTCCGCACTAGGTTTCACTTCGATCTTCAACCATAGCAACTACTACATACAATAGTAGAAGTAACTAACACAGGTCCTGAAAAGATCTCATTTTGGCAAAAGTCTACCCTTACTCAAGGCATCTCATTTTAGGACGGGAAAAAAGAATCAATCTCTGTCCCCTAATAATTGCGAGCATAAAGTTTAGTAGGTTCATTAAAAGTCGGTTTCCATTGGATGACTTGAGGGAAGGGAGACTCCATAGAAAAAGACGTATCTGAAGGAAATATTAGACTGTGAGACTAATGACACTTTTAAAAATAAAAATTGACTGCCAAAAAGAAAGAGTCAGCTCAAATGGCTTTCTTCTTGGTGGTTCCTGGTTCCGTCCTTTTTTTTGTGCTGAGAATGGGAATTGCAATCGTTATTGTGCTCCGTTCATGGAATAGGCGAACAGGAGTGGTGGATATGGCGTTTCGGATAGGCCAGCTCATAGTTATGTCAACTGTTAACCTCCAGGCTTTACATTTACCCGAATTTTCAAAAGTGCACAGGAAGGGAGGGTAACCTGTAGTGCCACCGTGTATTCTGAAGTACATTTACGATCTCCAATATGTCTCTTTCTAAATGTGCTGCTCACATGGCAGGTTGGACCGTTTCCACGTCATTTCAAAGGAGACAAATTGAACCGCAAATGGTATCGAGCATTTTGCCGCAGATTATTTTTATTTCGATGGAACAGAGATTGTATAAATTCAATCTGAATTTACAGTTCAGTTCTTGCTTATCTCAAAATTGACGTAATTCAAGTTTTTATTTAACTAAAAATTTGTCCAAAATAATTTTATTTACAAATTACATCGTTTCGGCGAATGCAAAAATTTGGCATGCATAATTTATATACATACATTTCATTTAATTGCCGGTTCAAATTAAAGATACACTGTTTAGATTGAATGGCCGTGCTTAACTATGTTACGATTGGGGTAAGTTGAGACAGGCTCAGGCGAAACATAATGCTACGTTGCAACGTTGCATGGGGCAATATTTTAAATGACTGAATTAAACTTAATTCAAATAAACGTATAAGCTGCTAAAAATTGTCAAATATTTTTTTAAATATTAGTTTATATTATTTGATTTAAATGTATTCAACTTTCCCGCAGAAAATTAAAATTTATGAGTTAAATAAGTTTTATATACTCATATCCTATAAATGTTCGTTGCTAGGTTGGTTAAGCTTAGTTGTTCAACTCTTGAGTCTGAATTTGCAGTTCGTTTCTTGTATATCTGAAATTGACGTGATCCAAGTTTTAATGTAAATAAAAATTTGGCAAAAATTTAATATTTTTAAAATTACATTCTTCCTGAAAATACAAAAATTTGGCGAATACAATTTATATACAATTCATTCAACTGCCGGTTCAAATTGAAAATACATAGAATACATACAAGGTTTGAATGGCTAATAGCTTAATTATGTAAAGATTGGGGCAGGTTGAGACGGGGTAAGATATAACATGATGCTGGATTGCATGGCGGAATATTTTAAATGACTGAATTGAATTTAATGCAAATAAAAGTATTACAAGCTGGTTAAATTAATTAAATAATTATCACAAATAAAGTAAATGTTAGTTTAAATTCGCAGATGTAGTCGTCAATTAAAATTTACCGCAAAAATTCAAAATAAATTAGTTCAATATTTTTGAAGCTTCTAAATATTCTTAGCCTATACAGATTTGTCTGCCCCAACCACAAAAGGTTTTTGAACTCGCTCTGGTGGCATATCTACATAATTTGAAATTTGGAATTTATTGTACGTAAAATATCTACATATAAGGTAGGTCACCAGAGATTTGTCAACCCGCTGAAAGTTGACAAAATCCAAGACAGCTGAATTGAATGAATGCGTTTATAATGATGTAGCTCACAAAGAAGCATGTACTCATACGTGCATCATCTGAATCCCATGTAGTATCTGCATTTTGTGGTGTATCCGAGTCGAATATTTCCACTGATTTCTCTGGAGATCAGATTAGAGTATGAAGATCCGAGCGGAAGAGAAAGTGGAGATGGTAGTTTGGTTTTGAATTCATCTTTCAACTTGTTTTCCTTCATTTCATACGACGTGTGTCGATATTTGCTTCACTGAAACCGACTGATCCTAAGAACTTCCAAAACTTGTATAATGACATTTTGAGGGCAAAGAAGAACTACATATTCATGCTCCAATTCTATTGAAATCACATTTGCAAACTTTGATTTTCAGAGTCCCTCTGTCTATTTGAACTGAGAATTTCTGAATTTCGTTCAATAGCCGTAAACAACGATTGAAATTTCCAAGTTATCGCCAGTTTTGACTTACTATTTCAACTTATGTAGTCATCGGATGCATTGTACATTGAAACTCGAATCGTTTGCGGTTTCCAGCTCACAAAATTTGCAAGTTAAGTTTAGGCCATGTGCTACGTACCTTATGCAAAATCTACAAAACAATGAAATGCGGTAATTCCAAATAATCCGATTTACGAGTAATACCCTGCTGCTGCTGCTCAATTTTGTTAAGTATTGTATTTCCATTAAATATATCGCATATGGGATGATTATTTACTACATAACAAGGACATCAGCTTAAATTTAAGAACTTTACCTAATTAATACTCCATTTCTTCAAAGGGCATTGTTTTCAGATGAATTTAAGATGCTATTCAATATGGAAGCCTTACGAGTGCACAATAGAAACAGGCACGTGCTCTAAGTTCCAAGCTATTGTATAAGACATTTCATGCATGTAATGTAAGCAATGGTGTGCTTCGAATGAATGAAGAAATTGGGAGATTTGACAATATACTTGTATAAAGACATCACCAAATTCTATAAAATGAAGTTTTCAGACTAGAAGATGAAAACAACAAAACCTGTCAAACTTTGCGTTGAAATCGCCAAACAATAAACTTCTTCTCTGGAAAATTTTAATTTCCTCATTTACAAAATTCTATTGTACAACACAACAATAATTCCAACTTTATTCAATGACGACCACCTAAATTTGAACTTCAACGCTCGATATTACAGAAATGCTGAATACAAAATGGATTTTGAAGTAGTACTATCATTATTTGAGTATCTAAATTTTTTGTAACCAGTTCACCGAGTATTTACATTTTTTAATTAGAAACAAATATCCCAATTTTTATCGTAAATTGGTACGTACATATTTTTAAGAAATCACAAACCATACGG
>JAQFYU010003200.1:0-10370 GCA_034694905.1 Ceratophysella granulata | reverse complement strand
ATAACTTGAAAATCTTACAAATTTGTAATTGATACATGAAACTAGACCAGAATAGCGCGGGGAACTCAATGCTGCAGCGCGCACCGCGCGCGGTACCAAAAGAACTAGAAATCTTGCTGTAGGTAAACGTGATACATGAAACTAGACCAGAATAGTGCGGGGAACTCAATGCTGCAGATGGAAAGATGAAATATCGCTGTAGCGCGCCCCGCGCGCGGTACCAGAAGAACTGGAAATCTTCCTGTAGGTAAACGTGATACATGAAACTAGACCAGAATAGTGCGGGGAACTCAATGCTGCAGATGGAAAGATGAAATATCGCTGTAGCGCGCCCCGCGCGCGGTACCAGAAGAACTGGAAATCTTCCTGTAGGTAAACGTGATACATGAAACTAGACCAGAATAGCGCGAGGAACTCAATGCTGCAGATGGAAAGATGAAATAATGCTGTAACGCGCACCGCGCGCGGTACCAAAAGAACTAGAAATCTTCCTGTAGGTAAACGTGATACATGAAATTGGACCAGAATAACGCGAAGAAATAAATGCAGGCAAATAGAAACACGAAATGTGACAGCAGTGGGCGGAAATGCTTAGATTCCAATTTGAATTTAGGCGCATTTTCGCGCGTGCGCGGCGCATTTCAACGCTTTTAACGTTAGTGGTATGTGGCATTGAGTTCCTAGTGTAATTCTGGTCTAATTACATGTATCACTTATGCTTGGATTCCAATTTGAGTTTAGATCCATTATCGCGCATGCGCGGCGCATTTCAACACTTTTAACGTTAGTGGTATGCGGCATTGAGTTCCTAGTGTAATTCTGATCTAATTACATGTATCGCTTATGCTTAGATTCCAATTTGAGTTTAGATCCATTATCGCGCATGCGCGGCGCATTTCAGCACTTTTAACGTTAGTGGTATGCGGCATTGAGTTCCTAGTATAATTCTGGTCTAATTACGTGTATCGCTTTTGCTTAAATATCGATCTGAAAATCCGCGCTTTTTGGCGCGCGATGAGCGCATTTCTATTCATCGACCATACAAAACAATGTTAAACGTTGAAATAATTAATCGCGCACCAATACTATAAATTATTTTGAATATTATATCATATAAACATAAAATTGGATTTTGGACTTAATCCACTACAAGACTACGAACTACGACTACGATTTCTTAGCCTCTGCAATTTTTGTCGGTTGGTCTCCGTGCTTACCGAACCCCAATGCCTTCTCTGCTTGCAAGCATTTTGTACTTCAAATCTCAACAACACAGCAAAAATTAAAGAACGTGACCGTGACCGTGAATAATACGAAATTCGAGGTGCCAACTTGGCAAAGATTCGCTATTCGTCACTCGATTTGATTCGATTCAATTTGATTCTATGTAGTACGTACAACGACATATTTTCGGTCATGCCTCTAATAAATAACGAATCTTCCACTATTATATATATATTTTTTTTACAGATTATATTATATTATATTATTACATCCCTTTATTCAGGCTTCCACAAGTAAAATTTTAACAATTCGTATGATAATGTCGGAATAAAATAGTAGATCTATAAATTAAAAATTTCGTTGAACTGAGCGGAAAGAGGGATTGTCGCGAGAAAGTGTGTATATTTGATTGTCGTGATCGTGATCGTGAGTGAGAACTCGAATTGGAATTTGAATTTGGTTCAAATTCAGAATACAGTTCAACCTTCAATCCAAAATGCCTTATGCCTTTGATATTTAATGTGCGATCAATCATTTCACTACTGTTGCCATACGCCGTTGAGGGTGAAATGAAGGTGACTTGATTGTAATCCAGTGACAGCATTAATTATGTCCTTCCTTCCTGCTGTCACTCTTTCATTTCCACTTTACTTCAATCTGGACTGCTGTTATTCTTATGAAGCGCTTATATAACTCTGGAGTATGATGTCAGTTTGGTTCCAGACTCAATGAATTGGAATGTAACTTTAATTGCGAGTTGCGAGCAACTGAATGAGCTGTGTGTTGCTTTGCTAGGCTTAGAGTACCAGTACCAGTAAGGTTCTGGATATTCTAGTTGTCGTTTGAGTTTAGACCGGGACCGGATGTCTCTGCTTAGGTTCAATTAGCATCATGGATAATGAATGATGATGTGTCTAAATAAAGGAGATCAGAGTCATTTTGAAGTGGCTAATAAATTCTGTTTTCCCCGTTTAGGAGAAGCTACGTCCGCTATGGAAGTCATACACACGACACACAGATGGAATTATTTTCGTCCTCGACTCTGTCGATGAGGAACGGTTCGAGGAAGCCAAGGTACCTATGACCTAACATTTATGAAATTGAGATTAGAAGTGAAAATCTGGTGGTGATACGTTCTTGACTAACAATTTGATATTAATTTTGAAGGTTGAGCTGACTCGAACAGTCCGGTCAAATGACAATCTGGGGATTCCGTTGCTGTTGCTGGCAAATAAGCAGGATTTGCCTGGAGCCAAGGAGCCGCATGAGATTGAAACCATTCTGCAGCTACGAGAGTCCCTCCAGAACACCCTCTACCATGTTCAACCCGCCTGTGCCATTACGGGTAAGGCTCCAAAGACGAACTAACTTGTCAATTTAAAAAATAGTTTTCTGTCAGTTTCTTAAAGTTTGATACCGGCGATTCTAAATACATTTGGTTTACATTTGTAGGGGACGGACTAGACGACGGAGTGGAAGTATTATATGAAATGATATTAAAACGACGGAAGCTCAAGAAGCGGAAGAAGTAGAGCAGCTCCGTTACCCTTAAGTGTTAATTTATGATACTAGAAAAGTCCATTCGACGCCTGTTAAAACAACGTGAACGTAAGTAAGAAGAATGCGTTTTGTTACGGGAAGAAAATTACCAGTAAACTGTAATACGTTAACTTAATGACAATCTCCCATCTCATTTTTTAAAAAGCAATACACGATACAAAGTTACGTAATTTAAAATATAGCGTCACGACTTATGTGAATTTGTTCATTGTGCCGCACCATTTGAGACCAATACGGAATACTGGGCAAAGGCAGTTTTAGAGGAGGTTAAAACTTTTGATTTCTGCCTGGAAACGCTTGATATTTCGTGTTCGTCTTGAATCGTGATGCACAATGCGGCAGGTTCATTTGTTCTCTGTAAATATGGAGAGGATTATAATGACAGAAAAGTATTTATTACAAATTAATTACAAAAGTAAGTTCACCTTATACCCGCCACGAAGTTTATATACTACCTTACTGTGTAGCTCCTATATGTGTACTGCCGTATGTATACTTCTAAAAATATCATATTTTTGGAAAATATTGAGTTGTTTAATTACCTCATTTTGTAGATCTTGCTCCATTAATTAGTTATAGTAAGAGAATGAATTGTTTATTTGATGTACTTCAGGCAGGCTAAATTACCAGAGGACGTGTAAAACCGCAACGGTTTCCCGTATTTTTGGCAAGGCGGGTCCGAGATTTGTCTTCCATATTTTAATAATTCTGCAGCGTGTTCGTTTAGACCAACCGAACATCTTGCACATCAAATCATGCTTTATGTTTTGCTGAGAATACAGTTAATTGCAGGTTGCAGGACACTTTTTAATGAATTTAAGAATATTCAGGAATAGCTGCGACGAGAATATTCGTCTATGTCAACCTAATGTCAATTTTTGTATTTAAAAATAATCGAAAACGATTGAGAAAAATCTGAAATAGGAAATCTGATACAGTAGTATTCTAGGATTTACCTTATTTTCAATAAATCTGAATTTAATGGTTCTTCGGATAAGGCTGCAGAATTTTTCAAAATTGGGACAGAACTCGGACCCACCCTGTGTGCTGCCATTTCGGTATGAATGTTTGTCGTCAACGATGAATTTGACCCGTTGCGAGTGCCGTTCATTTACGAATTCATGTCAAAGCTAAACTACGTAAAAGATTCCTTGTACAACGCAAGGTTCGCTCGTCTAAATATTTAATTATTCCCTAACAAAACTATTGACAATGCACATAAACTTTAATTAAAACAGTTCCGTTTCAATCTCATTTCGTAATTTGTGTTTCTGGGTTAATATGATGTTTTATTTCGATTTTTTGAAGAAAGTGGAAATGCTAACATAATTCTGGAACTATTGCTGTATGTTGTAGGTCGACTTTACAAAAATAACACTAACACTTAGCAAGGGTCGCAAAATGTCAAAGGCACTTCTGTAGAAACGAATCACGTCGTAGAAAGACAGGTAAGGTCAAGACGTAATAGTAATATCGAAAAGTACTAACATCAGCTACAAAATCCTTGATATATCTATTCTACTGAACCTCGCCAGGCTACGAACAACCCTGAATCTCGAGTTTCGAGTGACTTTACAATTTACAATACAAAACTACAAAATATGAGCAAGGCGAGGCTCGAAAAACGTAAATGCTGTCGTAATTTCGAAAATATCCTATAACTAACTAAATAGAGTGCATAAGAAATACGCAGGCACGTAACTCGAGAATTATTATAGTTGAGATTGTGCAGGCAGCTAAATTATGAAAAACGTGCAAGTCTTTGCGTGTGAGATATCTCTACATATTTCTTCGAATGTAAACAACACATGCAGCAACAACGGCGACAAAGGCACAACATGCTGTCACTTGGTAGGCAATGTTGAGTGACGACCTCAGCACCATGCCCTGCAATGCAAATCATCCAGTAATAGTAAAAGCAATTTTCACAAAATTTTGAAAATTGGCAAGCTAATTGACAATCAACCCACCCATCCTCCGTTGTTATGAACCCATTCGGCCACTCGAGTTCCGATGTACCTCAACGACCTGAAACCAGTAACATCGTATAAATATTTTGCGTGTGACAGTGAACCATCTACCGCGATTTTGCGTTACCATCGAATAAGCTGACGGAAGGTACTGTTGAATCCGCGGCGAAGAGCTTCCATAGCGATATCTGCACAGAAGAAGAAGAGCACAAGAATTCGCTCTCGGGTTACTCCGCCTTCCTATAAAAGTTCAAAAGGTAAGTCAGTGGTCATAATAGAGAGAATAGAATCGGGGGAAAAATGTTTAGGCTTTGGAGCCGAAGTATTTTCCAATTCCTCACCTGGAACAGTTCTTGTAACATTCTAAGGAAGTTATCAAAGTCGAGCGATTCGAGATCACCGGAAACTTTTTGAGCTCGCATTCGGACAGATTCACGTTCGGGAGATCGAGCAAAGGCATCGGCCATCTGTCTCAGTTCCTGACCTGCCCTTGACCAATCCATTTGTCTAGTGGACAAAGACAAAAGATGACACAAAGTGCACGATCGACACTGCTTGACCAAGATACAGGAGTGTGCATGCAAAATTAATACCTTTGTGGTGACATGTCCACATCGTCCATGACCAAACCAGGCGGCTCAGCCAAGCCCTCTCGAAAAATTTGGCTACGGAAGAATTCTAAATATAAGTAGTTTCCTTCCTCGGCTTCTTCCTGTATAGCCTCTGGGGGTAAGTGTGGAACGGTTCCGTTCCCGTTACCACATTTGTCCTGTAAAACAAGTTAGAACCATATCTTCATAGGTCGTAGCATTATTTGAGAACAGCATTTAGAATTAGAACGCTTTAAAATGTCATCATAATATCTTGTACCAACCTGGCTTCCACCAGCAGCTCCGCCACACGCACCACGTCTCTGATTCTCTTCATCCTCGTCATCCTCCTGTCCAAAAGTACGTGCCATTCTAACGTGTCTCACGTAAGGTCACAAAATGTTAGAAAGTAGTAGCAGTGGTCAAAGTCTTCCTTCCTATCTCCTTTCAGTCCACGATTTGCAATTCGAGATCAGTGATCATGATCATCGATCAGTCAAATATTCAAAATAGCATGTCAGGTCCAAAACGAGCTTGGAGACAGCCAGACGTGACAACTGTGAATGTGAGTAACCCCGTTTCTTGTCTCATCTGGCATCCGCGGAATTCTGGAATATAGTCGAATAGAACAAATCAGATCGGGTTAAATTGACAGACAATGTTCAAAATCAACACTTGCTTTACATTTTTTATTCTTGCATTCTCAATTTAATGTTTATGCTCCACTTGACACTAGGATGTAATTTTTTACCGGAGTGAATGACATGGATTGAACTTTAAAAAACTTGATTCTTCTAGTGTTCAAAAGTGAACCTATTGTTGAAGGTCATGAATTTCATTCTGGGTTCGTCACAGCACAAAGCCCGTCAGCCCTATTAACCTGGAGAACTCCAAGCAATTCAAATGGTCAGTGACCGTGACCAAGAACCAAGCGAATCCAGCAAACTGAGTAGAAGGCTTCGGGACTTATGGCCCGAATACCAAATAAATATATCTTTTCGAAAACATTCAGTAAAAGTATTTCAGAACAGAAACAGAAGTTTGTACCCTTAAATCCAAAATTAAGTGTAATCAAATCATCGATCTGCATAAAGTGTAAAGGCACGAGGAATCTTTAACGGAAGGACAGCTCACGATCACGACACATGAAGCTGCGAACAAAATTAAATTTCAAAGGACAGGTAACATAAATATTGGAATCAGGCTTTTCATTTCATATGTGTGCCTTCGTTGAGTTTGATGCTTTTTAAAAAACCATTCGCATTATAAATGACATGAGGCCTCATGGCGTGAACGTAGTTAATTAGTAATGCCGCTTGCCTGGAATGGCCACTTCCTATCCTAGACCATGGCGCTCATGTATCATTCATTTGGTCATCGGGTCGGGTTATTTCACTTAATATTACGGACGCGGACCCACTACGACTTACAACGTGAAACAATGGGGTGGATTGGACCGTTGGGGCCCGCACGAAAATTTTCTGTCTTTTTCTGGTAAGCTGGTAGGGAACCTTGTGACCCTTGACCTTTACGAAGAAATGACTCTAACAAAAGTTGTTGTACTCGTCGAGATAAGCAACTTTTGTTTACACAACTTTTCTGCAGAGTGCTTGGTTCAGGTCATAGGTCACGTTAAAGTTGGTCACCTTCAATCCGACCTATGACCTGAACCAAGCACTCTACGGAAAAGTTGTTCAAACAAGAGTTGCTTATCTCGATGAGTACAACAACTTTTATTAGGGTCATTTCTTCGTAAAGGTCAAGGGTCACAAGGTTCCCTACCAGCCTACCAGAAAAAGAATTTTTCGTGCGGGCCCTTCGGTCCAATCCACCCGAAACAATGTACCTAAAAACAAAAAAAAATCCACAACAATAAACAAAAACAACGTAAACTCAATATCTTGATCTTTGTCATTGTCAATGTATGGCTTAATTTTAATTTTAGATTTCACGAAATTGAAAATGATCATTGAACTTGTATTTCTTGTTTCAATTTAAATAGCATCAAACATCGGCTATTATGATTTTGGTATTGTGTATTGGGTAAATTAAATTAAATATAAAATAACACTGACCTTGAAATAGTAAAAAAAAAAACGTTTGGAACGTGGCGTGATCCGGAAGACGAAGGTCAGGTGGCACTGGTACTCTGCGTCTTGACCTTCATTCTGCAGTACATCTTGTCTGAGAGAGGTGTTTGACCTGACACCGGCGGAGGAGGAGAAGGGGACAGACCACAGTCAACAGTCAACAACAGCGACAACGCAACAAGCTATACGAGTGATGAATGTGATGATGTGATGTGCTATTATGGTTTAATGACCCCTGGGCCCCTGGATGAACCAAGTCAAGTCAAACACGTCAAATCACAAATAACAAACAGAGAAACCAAAACATGACACAAAAAAAGAAGGGGAGTCGAATTCTCAAATGTTTCCGTTCCCGCTCTTCCGGTCACTGACGCCACCGACGCTGAAAGAGACGAAACTAATAAAATAAGAAGTCTGTGTTTATTTTAAATTGTGTTTATTTTTTGGAGTTTCTACATTCAAGACTCCTTGGAAAATGTACGGACGTCAAAAAGACAATGGAGTGAATCTGTCCAATTAATTACTACTTGTTACAATTTACAATGCACAGAGCCGCAAAATTATCAAATTCGGTAAACATTTAACATTATTTGCAAGCACTGCATGAATAATTACGTTGAACTGAACAGTGCTAGTTGAAGCTAAAAAAATTAATTGAATAATGAAACTAGCAAACTGACACTTGACACTCATCTATTCGTTTAAAAAACTATGAAGAATCAAAAGGAGGCGTCCCCCGTCACGTGAGGGTGAGGGTCAAAGGTCCATGTCCCATAATTTGAACATATATGATAATGATGTATCGTGTGTCGTGTGTCTCGTTCTCGTCTTGAAATACATGTACAGTACAATACTCGTTCATAGGCCGTCATTTAATTTTTTCACGCATTTTCATTTCATTTTAGACTCGCACTCGCAAGGTAAAATTGTGACAATAAGGATGCGTGTATAGGGTCCTACACAATTCACATTCACAATCGAACAACCAAAGTTTTGAGGTAATTTCAGTTCACGGTTTGGTTACAAATTACAGTAGATATGGCCCAATTAACCGCAACTTTAATTAAGAGCAAATATTTTTAATTAATGACTTATTTCGAGGGTTTAGCCTTTAGCCCTACTTCATTCAACATTTACGTGTAAAACATTCTGTCGCTGTAATTCTTATTTCCATCTTGTATTGTTTATTGTATCAAGATTTTACTAGGACTCGAAGATGGCTATTTTCGGTCTGAATAGCCTTGACGCTCTAATAAGTCTACTACTTGTTGAAACAGTAATTCAAATATTTGCATTGGAAATTACAAATTACTTAACGAAATAACTTTATCGCCTTTATGATCCAAGATTTTGTTAATTAAAAGGCTTGGTGGACCCACCGGTTTTTTGGAGTCAATCTTTCCAAAGGCTTGGAATTCACCGTCAAATATATCGATACTCGGTATTTATGGAGCAATGGTACATCACACTACTTTTTAACATAGCAGCAGCATTCAACTGAGAATTCGAACCTAAACCTGCTATTCCTAATGAATACAACGCAGGTGCCTTCATTTGCATCGTTCTTCCAATCATGTTTGTCTCAGTTTCAAAGTTCTTGATCCAAGGAATTCTCTGGTACGCATTTCTTAAAAATGAGGTAAGCGTATTGCTTTTTACATATGTATTAAATAAATGCGATTGAAGTCATCATCATGAATTTAGGTTCAGCGTAGCGTACTACGTTAAAAACTTCTTCAAATAAGCCTTTCCGGTAATTGTATTTTATTTACAGGCTGATGACCTTACTCGGCTTCCAAGGATTTGGTATTGGGCCGGAGTGACCCTTGATTTGATAACATTGGCACGAATTATTCTGTCGAATATAGGCTATGGACCAAGTTTTGAATGGCTTTTCATTCAAATGATAACTGTTGTTCTTCCATTACTTCTTGTTAGAGGAGGCATTTGGATTTTTGGAAGACGCTTAATTTTGAATTTGAATATTTATGGAAAGAGTTACTTTCCTTCCGGTTTCCTTGCATATGTCACGGAGCAATGTCGAACGGTTACGACTATATCTATCCTTCTGCTTTGGGAACTCATCTGGTACGCCGTATCTTCCCTCGGGCTCATCTTATCTGTGACCTTAGTTTATCTTGAGATGGATAGAGGTTTTGGTAAGTGTTATATATGTACATCATCAAGCGCTAGCGAGGTTGTTGCGATGATTATAAGGTAGACTCGAATCTTGACACACTTTGACCTGATCGGTACCGACTACCAACTACCGACCATTTTGTCAATGGTTTTTTTCTTGGTTCTTCTGCCTAGACCTGCTAAATATGTGATTCAAGGCTAGGGCTTACTTGGCTTGTATTTGACCTTTGACCTTCTCTGCATTGACCGTGTGTTGGCCTACCAGGTTATGATCGTTCCGGCTTTCAGCTTGTTTTGACCCGGCATATTTTGATACTCTTGACTTCAACCTCTGTTTCGACCCTCTGGATTTGACCTTTTGTTTCAACGCGCTGGGATTTGACCTTCTCGGAGTAGAATCTCAATAATGTTAAACCCTAAACCATAATTTAATCGAAATTGAGTTTATTGGTATTTCTGCAAGGACCTGTGTTGATAACGTTGAGGTATGAAAATCAAACTTTCCACGTTTCTTGACCTCGGTTTTGGGTATTGAGTTGCTCGGTAGTGACCTTGACGTTTGACCATAAATAAGCTAAATACTTTTAAAAGGTCATTTTATATAGACCCCTGTCCCCTGTTAATCGCGTGACATTAAAACAAACTTTTCGAGTTTCGTGACCTCGGTTTTGTCCCGCTCAGAAGTGACCTTCATGTTTGACCATAATTTATACAGAGAGAGTTAATCAAAATCCTTTGTAAAAGAAGGTGCTGATTGTGCAATGAAGATGCTCAGGCTTCCTTTTCAAACTTTTTGA
>JAQFYU010003199.1:0-10370 GCA_034694905.1 Ceratophysella granulata | reverse complement strand
AGGAGAAGGAAGGGAGAATAAAGAGAAGGGTAAAAGAGAGGAGAAGGAAGGGAGAAAAAAGAGGAGAGAAGAGAAAGAGAAGGAAGGAGAAGAAGAGAAGGGAAGAGAAGAAGAATTGGTGAAGAATGCATGGAAAGAGAATGAAATATAAGAGAAAGTGAGAAGAAAGAGGAGAGAAAGTGAGAAGAAAGAGGGGAGAAAGAAGTAAGAGAAAAGGGGAAGGGAGACGGGAAGTGAAAACAGGAGAAGGTACTTTCTAGCTCTGTGTAAAAGGGTCAATACATAATCTGCTACGCGCAATTGACGATGTTTGAAATTATGACTTAATTAATGTAATCTTGCGCGGTCGGATCATGAAAATTCACTTTCAGTAACAAAAAATTTCTTGCGCAATGCACAAGCACAAGGATGGATCTTCAATCTTCTATCTTCTTTGGACTCAAACATTATGCTTTCGCGGGATCGAAAAGTGAAACTTCAAATTCAGTAATAAAATTTTTCTTGAGATTCGCAAAATTGGCGATGATGTAATTATGAATTAATCACTCGGATGATGTTGAAAAATGTCTTGATTTGGGTATTTGCCTGTTTTTGGCCAACTCCGATTTTTTTTGGACACAACAATGTCTGCTCCGGATTGAAAAGGCCATTCACGTTTGTCTTTTGTGTTGAGTATAGTGAAAAGAATTTTTACTACATGGACTAATACGGAATAGGATAGTGCAAATTAATATTAATAGCTTCTATCTCGAATTTTAACGTTAAAAATTTGGTTCAATATTAAAATCTCACGTAAGAAGAAGGCAAGATTTAGGAGAAGGACGAGAACAGAATAGAAGATTTTGCCATTTTTATTAATTTTTGAAGCAAATCTTTCGCCACTATTGCAGATCAAAGTTTACCAGTTTTTGGTTTGTGCTCAATGATGACGGGAAAACTCGCCTATCGCGTCTGGATTCTGGATCGGCTAAAAAGTAGAAAATCCTTCTGGCGAATAATTGCTTCACAGGTCCTTGATCTACTGCTGAGGTAAACAATTATGCGAGCTTATGAGTTATGAAGTTTAACATGAGTTAGAGTTAATCAACTCCTAAATACGAAATACGACTAGTACTGTAGTACACATATTTCGTGTAAGATTCCTTCTACTCCGAATACATTTTCCCCACAGGGTAATGAAAAATAAGATAGCTTGTCTATTTTTGAACTAAGTCCTTCCAAGCAGACGGAGCTTATGGAATCTCCAACCGTTTCACAGCGAATCACTTTTCAATTTGTGTATTTCCATTTTCAAATCAGGTTTACCAAAATCGTATTTCCCCATATTTTAGGGTCGTAGGCGTGGCGTGGGATATGTGTATTCCAACAGTAAGTATTGCATGATCTATAAGTGTAAGATTTTCAACTTATTTGCGGAGAGATATGCACGGCACGACCGTAGTCGTGAGAAATATGACTATCGGTACATCCATAGATTTCAGAAGGTTTAAAGGTGAAGAAGACCATTAGAGGAGCCAAGTGCACTTGGAATTGGCGTTGAACAGACAGATATCCAGCCTGATCTAATTCACGCTAAGGTATCACAACGTTAATGAAGATCTTCGAGCAGAAGAGAAGATTCTACGCTGCTAAGTATTGGACAAATAATTGTGAAGTAAAACAATAGTGTGACATGTATTCAATACATAAAACGTGTTTATTTAAAGAATGCATAAATCATAAACTTAATCTTTCTGGGCAGCGGCTACGATCTCAGCTTGCTTAGCAGCTTTCCGTTCTTCACGTCGTTTCCGAGCCTCCTTGACCTTCGTTCGGCGAGCCTCTGCTTGGTCACTATTGAAAGAAAAATATTCTCATGAGCCAGTAGACAAACAAGATATCTTCATACAAACTTCAAGAAGTCGGTAGTAGGTCGAGCAAAGAGAGATTGGTCTACGACCCAACGAGGGGACTATGGTTCGTCCTTGGTACGACGTCTTTTCACGTCAAGCAAACGTATGCTTCTCAAAAGTTGGCATATTGACCTGGTTGGCTTTTGTGGGGAAGTCCCAGTGTACTCGACAATAGGGGTCAGGTAGGATTATGTCGTGCTAGTGTCTCGAAAATTCGATCTCAACCATTTCTACCGAATTATAGCAGAATCAAATTATAGTACTTATGTCACTTACTTCAACATCTTGGATCTTGTATTTTCTGCTTTCTTTTTATGAATGAATTCCATTAACACTCGCTTGTTCTTGAAAACATTACCCTTCACCTTCATGTACAGCTGTTGGTAAAGATGTCTGTCGATCTTCTTGGCTTCCCTAAGAAAATCATTATGAACATCATGATTAAAGTGAAGTTCGCCTTCAATATGACAAATTATTTATTGAGCGAATAAAAACACTACAACGGAGCTAAGTAGATCGCATTTGCGTGTGCCTTGACATCCTGTATGTACCTTATTACTGCAAACTCCGTTAAAATACACTATTCGCCACTAAATCTAACCTAGCAGCTATTTATCGTGCTATGTACGTCGGGAAGTAGCAACTTCTTTGTACATGCTTCACTAACCTCTTTCTGGCAGCATAGCAGCCTTTCTTTTTTTGTTTCCGCGCTAATTTGTTCGCTCGTCTGTTTTTGTTACCAGCCTTTAGGCTGACCATGTGACCATGATTACCTTGCAGTTTGCGAAAATGGAAATATATACCCAACAGAAGTTGGTATTCGTCCCAATTGCAAGTTTCACAAAGCTTTTGCTGATTTATATTTAGATTCGGCAAGTTCACAAAACTTGTGCATTTGCGCCGAGTGCTTTTCGAGGCTCATTTAATTCGCCATTCGCCACGTCGACGATGTGAAAGTCAAATGTCCCAAATCAATACGTACGTGTTTACAATAAATGCGCAAAGATCAACTTTTGTAAGGACTTACGTTACAAAGGGGGCATAAAAATTGTTCCCATTGTTGACTCAGTGAATTTTCATCAGACACGTTAAATTGTTATTGCGATTTTCTTTTCATTTTTCATTTTTCATGTTTATAATTTGAGTTGATATCTTATTCTAAGCATAGCGACAGCGACCGAGGCCACAAGAAAGGAATGAAAGACATGACCTGCTTTGGGACTGCAAGCAGAGAAGAGAGAAGTAAAAAGGAGTTGGGCCGAGTGTGGGTGGTTTGCTTTGCGATTTGCGAAGCGATCGGATAACTAATTCTCACGGGCTAAGATGAAATGTCGTTTATCAACTTTCATTTGATGCGATTCGAATATAAACCATGCAATATTCAGTCACAGAGCAATGAATTTCACTGCATATGCTCCGAGCTGGTTTTAACGCAAACGCAGTGTCAAGAAATTGAAAACATAACATTAATCCACTGTTTTGTATTTTAAATTCTGGAAGACTTACCGGTATTTCTTTAGAAGGCGTCGAAGAACTCTCATACGCTTAATCCATAGAAGCTTTTCAGGCATCCGGGCATTAGCCGTACCCTTCCTCTTTCCAGGTCCGCAGTGCCTTCCCTTGCGTCTTGCTTCGGTGTTGGCACGAACCCGTGCTCTTGAGTGGACAGCCACAGGTTTCCGAATGATCAACCCATCCTTGGCCAACTTTCTAATATACTGTCCTGTAAAAACAAACATTGAATTTATATTATCAACTCTGATCTATTCACACAACCAGAACTTAGAACTTACGGGATTATTGTTTGGAAAATACAAACAAATATATTTATCTTATAGAAGCTAAATATTCATCATCGTATGTCAGTCACCAGTTCTACGTTCTACGTGTCCATGCCCATGACCGAACTTGTCCTGAAAAACTCATGGTTGAACCTTGTACGAAGACAGATACTTAAGGTTTTATTTCCCCAATGACCATGACATAAGCAATACACTTTTAGTCAGACTAAGCTATTTCAGTTAGGACCCAGGGAAATTTATTTGCGTGTATAGTGTATGTACAGTACATATATTCTATATTCACTACTTATTATACATTTTCATTTCGGTATTGTACTGTACACGTTCACTATCTCTATATGCCCATGTCATATGCATGTACACTGTACATGTTACTGTTACAGTGTTGCATTTCTGACTTTTACGTTGTTTTGTTTTAAAAAATGCATGTCCAAGTGAACTAAACTATCAACAAAGTTACATCTAAGCCAACTATTAACTACCACGCATATAAGAAATTTCGGACCTTTAGTACTGAGCGAGTGCCGCATCTCTCACATATACTACTGCCTCGTACTGCCTTGTACCCTTAAACCCAAGTTAGCACTATGACTTTATGGTAAATAGTAACATCATTCTTCCAGCAGCTAATCTTTTGCGTAATAGTGGAACGTGGAACATAGTGACTCGGCATACATAGTTTGTTGTCGTGGTTGCTACATAAAAGCAACGGCTTTTTAGTCATTCAATACAAAACACTGTATTTCTTTTAATGTTGTATGTATGTACAATGTATGATGTACTTGTGCAACTTGCAGCACACAAGGCCAATACGACATACGACCATTATAGGCTCAAATCCCCAGGTCACAGGTGTCTTCCACCGCGCCGCGATAGAATGTCGAGCGCCAGCGTAGGAACATACAATTAAAAGCTGCTCTAAATTGTAAGTAGTAGGACGGGTGACAAGACAATTGACATACTTGAATTGGCGGCTGAGATTTCGGCCGACTCATTGGGATCCAGCCAGACTTTCTTCTTTCCGCAGCGAAGGACGGCGGCCGCCAACCGCTTCTGGAGCTTCAACGAACTACTGTGAAGTGAGAAATGTATACATGGATTAGTGAGATGGGATGAGCCGGGTACCAGTGACCCTGTGAACTAAATTAATTACCTCATTCTGGACAGTTGACAGCAAACAGTACGAAGTGAAGTCGGAATGGCCTCTTCCTCGTTCCTCGTGCTGCTCAGTCTCGACACGAACTTCAGATTTGCACCTCACGCTACTTCTAGATGGAGACTGTGGCGTGCCGGCAAACACCAAAATGAAAACTACATACACACCACACACCACACGTTATGTTTTGTGCTACAAACACAAACACATTCATATCATCCCCTGCTCGCACCCTGCCCTGCTGCCAGTGCTGCTGGGAATAATAATTGCCGTCTCGGCTCGGCACAGAAGATCACTCACTCCACATGCACACTCCATCGAGTTTCATTTCATTACCGTGCATCATCATCGCATCGCATTATCAACATCGCATCTCTCAACGTCTCTCTGTCTCGTGTCGTTTCTTCTGCCAGCAAGCAGGATGCACTAATAACTACTACGAGATGATCCTGCTGCTGCTGCAGCTGTATTTTAATTTAAAGTGGAATGAAAGCTAAACGGGCTGGGTTTGCAGGTCAAACCAGGAGGGGAAGACTTCGTGACATGGGTACCTCCTCGATCATGGACGCCCGATGATACGCTGAAATTCCCAGATTTCTTTAAACTCGGCTTAAAAGCACACAAAATTGTCATGTTTAGTTCCGTTTAGTTTAGAAGTATCTGAATTTTTGATCCGATGAGTATTTGAATGGGATTGGAAGGGAAGAGAATGCTCAGAGTGCTGAATGTACATAATTAGATAATTATATATTCAGCACTCTCGAGGGGATACTTGATACGTCCCGGAGATAACATTAATTTAATCTCATATTTAGAAATTATGTTTCTGCCCAACACAAATTCCCCAAAACGTATAAAACTAAAATTAATGTGATTTATACAATCTACCTGCAGTCCAGCAGCAACGGGAACCCACATTTCATGAATTGAATAGTCAAATAAATTATTTAAATACTATTGGAAATGACACGATTTACACGAATAGTGAAATTGATCATGCATGTGATCGTTTAAATAATCAAGTCAACAAAAATTTAATGTTTCATTGCTTTTATTGTACAGCACTGCAAACTGCAATTCCTAATTCCTATTGTGTTGAAATACGCCAGGGGTAATAAAATAATGACCACGGGAGTATGCCATATATGTTGATGTTGAGAGATGAGGAAATTTTATTGACTAATAAGGTTTTCAGTGTGTGCTGAGTTTGCATTGTACACGGAAAGGGATATATACTGTGTTCATCCTGGTCCACAGTTACCCCAAGTGGTAGGAACGCTTTTGAAAATGACTAATTGAACGCGAGCATCGATAGTTGACAGACAGGGGTTCGCTTGTTTGTAGTTTGTTTGTAGTTAATACTTCGATCTTATTCACATGAAAGAATATCAAATATTCTTATTGATTGAGCTGAGCTACGAATGTCAATATTCCCTGCCCAATTATTTATTGTTTAATTGTATCATGTTCAAAACCGGAGTAAGTAATTGTGTAACGTGTAACTCTATTAACTAGACACAATAATTCATACAAAATGCATTTAAATAGCACATCTGCTGATGCGGTATAAAAACTATGTATAAACCTACAATATGTATGCAGCAGTTAGCAACGGAGGACACACGTACATGATAGCAAAAACTGCAACAACGTCGTCTTCGTCGTTAGAAGTGGAACGGCACTCTTACAAATCCTTGTTGCACGTTAAAGAATAGTGTATTGGAAATAGTAAATAATTCGAATAGTAAATGTTAACACCGCTGTGGGTTAATTGTTTGGTATGAGTAATCTTAGCCTAGCGATTAAATGTGGAATAAATTATGTCACCCAATCAAGGATCATACACGGTAGCGAACAACAGATAACCCAACCTACTACTACAAAATAACACAATCTGACATATTCCAAACAAATTCTTGAGTTTCACGAGTATTGGGAAAAAGCAGCACATAAAATCACAGATTCGATTTCTATAAGTAATTTTCGTTGACTAAAACATTAAATATCCAGCACCCTTGGAACTAAAAAGTTACAGACTCGTCACCAAACTATGTGACACACTTTGTAGTTTAATTAATACTTTTTTCTTCATTTTACTCGGGTATTCACAATTTCACAGAAGCGCCAACTAACATCTAGCACTTCCTATTCCTGCTTACCACCTATATCTAAACTCTCATTAGCAATTCCATTTTCAATTTGCGGCCTTGCGGTTTCCTCAGCATGTGGTATATGAAAAGTCTGCACAGCGTTCGTCTGCAATAAGAAATAGAAATACATAGAAGTGCAGCTAATGCATACAACATTTCACTGCACATGTATATTTTAGTCAATTCAGTCCAAAACATACTTGTGGAGCATGTTGAACCGTTGGATTACTGTCCTTTACCTTCCGTAGAACGTCCAACTCAGAGTCAGGTTTATCTCCATTCGCGTCGCTATCGTTGGATGAGACGCAGCGATCATTCTGCAATTCCTTTTCCGCAATTAGTTCTTGGTTCTTCAGTCTCAGTGAAGATATTTGCTGTGACAAGTCAAACATTTTTTGACTTTTCTCTGCGTCTCTAATACGGGCATGAACGGAGTCTTCTTTCAAACGAGATTCCAAATCACTGTATCTCCGTCTCTCGTCCTTGAGTTTTGACTGAGTGTCTTTGTTTTGTTTCATCGACTGATCCAAATCATCTTTGAGACGTTTGCATTCATCCTCCTGTCTTTTCAACTGGTTGGATGTCACTTGAACCTAAATATCAGAAGACGGACTTAAGAACTCACTGGAAACAAACAGTGGTACTACGTTGTAGATTGCAGAGACAGAAACTTGTTGAATGTGTATCACACACGCTGACACTTCCAATTCTAAGTACCTGAGTTTCTAGTTCCATAATTTTCAGTCTGTGTTCCTTGAGCTCGATGACCGTGTGCATTTCTTTGAGTTTGAGCCCCATCACTTCTTCCTCCAGTCTTTGAACTTCCACACGACTTGAGGTGAACAAGTTTCCGAGAGGCGTTCCGCTTCCCCGCTTTTCAGTCACACTGTCTTCGTGTTCCTGTAAATGCTTTTGCCACAGTCCCGTCAGATCTGAGACCTTTTGTCGAAGATCCTTCAACGAGAGCGATGCCTCCGCTTCCCGAAGTTTCACGGCTATTAACTCTTCCTGTACGTGCGTAAAGGAAGGTCCGTAGGTTTTAACAAGCTGAAAGACCCAAGTTTATCTACATGAAAAATGATTAAGCTTAAGTATCTCGGTCTTACTTGCAGATGAGCTACCGTGTTGTCCACGGCTGACTCCCGAAGTTTTTTTTTATCTTCTTCGAGTTCTTGGATTCGGGATCGAAGATCCGCCATTGTGACGGCATTTTCAGCCTCCTGCAATCTGACATCGACCAACTCATTCTGGAGACAATTAACAAGATCCTCATTCTGCTTCAGCAACTCCGACTTCAGAGAGATTTCGTCCATAGAGTTCTGCTTTGTAGAGTTCTGCGTGAACCCAACAATATACTATACTATACTATATATACTATATATACTAAAATTATTTGATACTAAGTACATTTAAATGCAAAGAATGAGTTCATTAGAATGGAGGTCATACACTTTCATCCAGGACGAGAAGGAGCTTTTGATATTGCTGAGTGACGTTCTCCAAATGCTTCATTGTTTCTAAATAATGCTGTCTCACAGCAGCCAGCTCACGTTTTAAGGCAAATGTGGTTTCGACTTCTTCAGCTCGTCCTACTTGGCCTTGAATCAGCCTGTTCGCTAACTCCGATGACTCCACTTCCAAAATTTCAATACGCTGCTTCAGTAACTTGTTCTCGGATCGCAGTCGCTAAATGGAAAAATTAAGTAGATTATTGGCAAATATGACACACAAATTTTGTTTTTTGAAATCCGGACTATATTTTTTAGCTTGTACAAATTGTCAAGCTTCCTGAAGTAAGAAAATGACTTTCCTACTTCAGGAGAAAGCGAAGTGCCTCTTATTTTAATTCTTTACATATAGCAGGTTGGACGTGCGAGAGATTGTGGGACTGAACCTTAATGGACTTAGGTTCTCGATCTCCGGAGTGGAGCTCTGCGTTGCATCCGAATTGCACTTGAGATGTTCTCTCGCACCTCCAACTCACCAGAGAAGAATTTATGTTATCCAGGTTATTCAGGTGTCGTTCATGAGGGCAAAGACAATTGACCAGGAAAGGAATGCGTATTACCCTAAGCTCGACCATTTCCTCCTGTTCCTTCGCTTTCATCGCGGCATACTCCTTTTCTAACTTTTTCATCTTTTTGCCATTATACTTCATCTGTGGTATAACTGTGAACAGTGACTCTTGGTCTGCCTCAATACGGGGTGGAACCTCTTTTTGAAGAAACTATACAGAAATGAGTTGAATATTTTGTTAGACGGCTAGCGGCCACATGCAAGTTGGGGTCGAATTCAATAAGCTAGCCAAGAGCACCTTGAGCATTCCCTCCATATCTAGAAAGAGAAGTTCCGTTTTTGCCAGATGCAACAATGCTAGAGCAACCCGAAAAACGACTTCAATCCCGTCCATTAAGAACGCATCCATGATTCTGGAGGCTACTGCAAGTGGAAGAGTAGTTGTGAAAATAGTGAGGAACCACGATGACGCGTACATGGAAGTATGAAATCCCTGAGATGTAAAATGAGCATAAAGCTCGGGGAACTGCTCCTGTAATTATTGAATTAGCAATATGAGTAATTATACAAATTGGAAGTAATTATACATGCCTTCAGACATTCGCGTGTAATATTGACGTAGGACGAGTCGACATACCTGGACACACATTTCAAGCTGATACATGCATAAACCCAACTCTGCCATTGATGGTTTGAACATTTCACGAAGCCGATAATCCTTTGAAAAGTAGTAACATCGATTTGTAAAACGAGCATAATTATTATACCAAGCAACAAGTGAATTCATAGCAATTTACGGACCTGCATTAATTTAACAACTACGGCGAATGCCTCTTCCTCTGGCATTTGCATGAGCAACAAGCCCACGATAAAAGCTGACCCTTGACAGTATCCCACTTCTCGATCATGTAGTGAATATGCTTTCATAACATTGAACAAAGACTCCTGGCCAAGTCCGTCCTTCTCTTTGAAGAATTCATGTTCAGGATAGGTGCGAGCAATATCTCTTCGTATAACCTGAACAATACAAGACATTGGAGTAACGACAATGAAGTTCATTATAGTATTCGTTGGAGGCAAGGAATGTTACCTTTTCACATGCAGACGTAGATTTTATATAGTCCGCATACTTAAACTTCTCAGGAGAATCATGAGCACCGCAAAGAAGTTGCCAGACGATACCGCGGAAGTGGTGCGGAATTCCGATCTTTACTAAATCCTGAAATATATTACATCGAACATAATAATATCGTATATACATATTAATTATTGTCCGGGCTATCACTATTATTACAAAAATAGAAGTGCTTGAATTTAGCTTGCTTTCGTTTATACAGCACAAATAAAATTTTAA
>JAQFYU010003198.1:0-10370 GCA_034694905.1 Ceratophysella granulata | reverse complement strand
AGTTGTGAATTACCATACCAGAAGTACTTTATGTACGCTCTCATTTGAAATTGAAGTATTTACGAGTAGGATTTCATTGGAATATTAGAACCTTATTAGAACCAAAAATAACAGTTGAACTTTTTTATCACCAAAACGCACGCTTTTATCCAAATGCTTTTGTTTTTACGCCTATCCCTATTTACATATCCAAGTAACTCCTTGAAGTCTTGTTGATACTGTCTTGAAGTATCTCGTTGAGTTAAAAATTCGTTGCCGATGTGTGGAGATTGAAGATTTGAACTTAAGGTTTAAATACTATTAGATAGTATAAATACTTCAGTGGCATCTTTCACCCATGGAAGAAATCCTGTCTTTCTTATACACACTATTGTATTTTAAACCTTGTATAGCTTCAAGATATTCTTCGCGAAATTGAAAAATGTTGATATATAAAATTGTAGTATTAAAATCTACGAAGTTTCATTGAAATTTTATTCAAGATATTATGTATTCCTAATGCTTTCATGTTACTGTTGTCATTACCTTTCACGGTATCAAGAAGTTGTTAATCAAAAAATCATTGAATACCTAAATTGACCTACGAGCACGGGATTAAGTGTTTTGAAATACGAATCAAATTTCTATCATAAAGGGCAATTGTCAACGAATTTCCGTCGGAATTCGCCGAAGGATACAAAAGCGTGTTATTTTAAAATTGGTAAGATGACCAGTTGCCCAAATAAGTCACAACGAAGTTGTGAATTTGCATAATGCATAAAGTTATTCAATAGATACCGTGGTGTACTATATAGTCAATCAACATTTTTTGAAGCCCGTGAATATCAAGTTGAAAATACTAATTTCAAAATACCAATTTAGCATGATATGTAAATATAGTCACGTCCGCAATATATTATTTGTAACTGAGGTAAGAGTTGAGCATCATTAAAAAATTTAAGATTTGGAATCCAGAATTAGGACATTCTGTCACTGTCTTGACATAAAGGTGTTGTGTGACAAATAGAGCACCAAACACAAAGAGAAAACACACATCATCTCCAATATATATTGATTAGTAAATACTAAACACGAATTCTGGAAGGTTTCTGTATAGGTATAGCTATTCCTTACTTCGAATACTACACACACAAAGCGTGCAAGCTACGCAAACAATAAGGCAAGAAAAATCTCGGCTGAAAGCATCCAAAAGTCAACTCAGTGTTTATTTGAGCATTATCCGAAATCTGATCGGCTGCTTTCAACCTTCCGCTATTGCACACATAAATATTTAACCAGTTATATAAAATAAGTACTCAATTTTCAGTGGTACCTGTACATAGTATTTTAACTTATTGTAAAAGGTTACCAAAATTTAATTATTTTAAGGTCAAAAACATTTTCCGCAACGTCTTTAGGGATAGAGAAGTGTTGCAATATTCATATTTCATTGTGTGGGACCGAGATGGAGTAAATTTACTACATGCATTAGTTACTCGGCTCTCAGTGCACAATATTCACACACAGCAATCTTACTGTGAAGTGAAAGTAGTAGAGAAAGCAGAGTGAGACTTTATCGCCATCTCTCCAGAAAAAGCGAACTCGTTTTAAATGTGAAGCATCTTTCCGCTCTGTGTCGCTCGCTACCTCTCAACTCAGCCCGGAGAAAGTCAGTGAAAGCAAGAATGGGTCGATAAATTTGAACACCTACAAACACTTGCCCAAAGAGGGCATGATCGTTCGTAGAGGCCAAACCAGGGAAATCCGTCCTAAGTCTTCAAACCAATGTTGCATGGTGTATGGTGCATGAGTCTCTAATAATCCCTAGAGCTGAGATTTGAAGATATACTGTTGTCCACCAGTTTGAAAACCCTCTGAGTTGTTTTGCATGAATGAAAAAAATGAATTATAATTAATAGCTAACAAATTCCAAATAGCTCAACTGAATTAAAACAAATAATTTCAATACTGTTATTGATAAGAATGCTGAGACGAAAGTGCATACATTATACTCCTCAAGCGGCAGGGTTTATGTAGGTACGTGTATGTTTATCTAAAATATTTAGCCCTAACAGGCTTAATGCACGAGAACACGAACCCATATTTGGTAGGGCAAGTAGCATGCAGATAACAAAGCCCATTCCATACATGAGTAATGTGTCCTGTCAGAGTCAAAGGATTTTGTTCCTAGGTATTTGGAGAACGAGTTATTATGCTCATTCAGCATTGCGTGCGAACTGTGTCTGCACTATTCAAATATCGTATCCGTTCTGAAACTGTGTAGTATATCAAGCCGACTGCAAAATCCATAACATTTACTGACCATGTCCAACTCTAATATTAGTAGCATATAGACTAGTTTAGTAGTACATGACTAACTTTTTAACTAACAAAATTCATACATTTAAAAAAAATATTTTAGCAGTGTTAGCATTCAAGTAAATTATTTTAGAGAAGCACTACACGTACATAGGCGTAGATTTAGCAATCTAAAGTTGGTAGAATTCATTTATTGGAATATCCTGCATTGTATATTGGATGTCCATTGCAGTGTTAGGGGTGCTCAGTTTACGCTATACGGAGTTACGCAATGTGTATTTGTATATAGACACAGTATTGTACAGAGTACAGAGCAGGAGAAAGGCGGAAAGAGAGACTGCTCTTTCACTGGAACTGAAGTTGAGAGGGCGGACTAAAGAATAGGTATTAAAAATATATGGAGTAGCTCGTCCCATATTCCCTTCTAGTGAACGCACCCTACTGTGAGTGGAACTAGAGTAGAAAGCTACCATGCTCAGTGGCGCCCATAGGGGTGGGCAGCTGCCCACCTGGAAAAAATTGAGAAAAAAGTTAAAACGTAACTTCGAGAAACGATCGTGTTTCCAGATTCAAAATTATCAAAATTCGCCTAGCAATTTAATAAAATCTTGCGCTTCGCGCAAACATCGACCTCTTCAAATTTCATACTTTCGGAATTCGTAATATTGAAACTGTGGGAACAATCTAAACCCAAACAAAAATCCTCAACTGGTGCAAGACATCCTATTGAATACAATTGATGCGAAAGTACCACCCAGTCCGAGGTGCGATCGTGTCGGTTCATTTGCTACACGGCATCTTGGCATCTGACCGACGGCCTTTGTTCGATTGCCGAGTTTACCGATCTCATCAATTGTTAGACTGTATGCTTGACTGATCCTAAAAATATTTTCCAATTACGAAGAACAAGCATATGAATTGTTAGTATTTTTACCGAACCCTTCAATATTTTACTTCGAGTAACCAACGAAAATGAAACTGAAAGCTACCTGCTACCTATTAGATCATTATTAGCATTCAAAATGCTATTTAGAAATTGATTTAATCAAAAATGTGTCTTAAAAAGGCACGAAGTTTCTGAAGGGACCGAGTGCAATCAAAAGTAGAGGAGCAAGTTCATTCTAAAACTTCTATTTCCAATACCTACTTAAATACGTCGATTAAAACTATTTATCTCATCTTGATTTATATTACTAGCAATCTTGTTTGAAATTCAGTTTTCTCAGGCCCTCTACTCCAGTTGCAGCACTGGTAATAATTGTTGCCTCAAATTGCGTTATACCTGAAGATTTATGCAAATTACGTAGATGAACAGTATTCGACATTCAAAATGTTTTGCGGAAGAAATACGTTGGTGCATCAAAAATTATGTTTAGATCCGGACAAACAGGTATAATTAGAAGTAAGTACTGTAGTGCAAACAAGGAATGACGGTCGGATAATTTGGACAAGGTCTTCGGTGGGACAATTGAATACAAGCTGCAGTCCATCTCAGAATATCAATTTACCCTGAAGGGAATACCTAAACCCGACTGACATATTGCGCAGTAAGCTGCGGAATATCACAAGGTTATTTGGAGACCGATACAAATTGCAAAAATACAAAGTCAAAAGCAAAATTACGCCTTGTAAATGGTACAACTGGCAGATCTGAATTGTTTAACATTTTGACTTTGACATAATGACGCACGACATAAAAATTCATTGGACACTGTTGCCAGATTTCTGAATCCAAGATTCACTTTGAAGCAGCTAAATTCCTGGTCCCTAGTCCCTTTCCAACAATAGGCCAGAAAATCTGTTATGAAGTACACGAATTTCGTTCCTTTGATTCGCCAAAAACAATTTTGAAATAGCTGCTTGTGCTCATAAAACGAATATATAAATTGGCATTATGCCGATTGCCCAATAAGTAATTTGAATTACGGCAATGCGAAAAATTTGATTTAAATTGCATTTCTGCCCACCCGGAAAAAAATCCTGCGGGCGCCACTGACCATGCTCTTCATCCCTTAGCAACACCCGGGAGCACCTCGTTCTCCGGATGACTCATCCTACAGATCGAAAGTTGGGGAAGACAGAGCTCCGGTTCCCGATACTACAAACTACTACGTGCAATGCACACACGAACTTTTGGAGCTTTCCAATAAACTAGCGTCCTTGTTTACACTAAGGATTTATAGCCAGAAATAAGCCTTTCACGAAAATGAGAAGGGTAGTTTGCAAAGTTTACACTAAAAATAGAGTGTCATAAATACACGATGTAATAACAATCTAGAACATGATTGAGTGGTGCATAAGGGTAATGAGAGGATGGCTCATCCTTGCGGAAGTGCTCGTTACGCAATGACTTGGCTATTACTCCTGTCAGCCTATGCACTAAAGAGATCAAATTGGCGCATCAACATCATGTACCCACCGAGTCTTATGAGCAGTGCCAACTCGTAGCCATGCACATTGGGAAGGGATAACATAGTTAACGAGAACGATCAGAAAGTTTGTCTTCAAAGTAGGAATGTGAAAGTTTTAACCTCAGTTTGGCCCAGGAGGTAGGTTAAGAGTTTGAAAATGTGAATTGAACTATCTCCGGAATGAAATGAGAAAGTGTAGACTGGTAGGAGTTTGTGTGCAGAAACCATTATGGCCTGATGAGATGACTAAGTTGTTCCCAACCTCATCGCTTACAAAATGAACTTTTATGAATTTCCATTAGACCGCGTCCTCATTTTTACGTCTTCTAGCCAGACTGGAGCTCCTTTCACTCCGCTTTCACCTCAGAATCCGCATTGGCTCAGAGTGACTAACGATCAGGTTGAGCGGAAGAGGAAAATGGAAAATGTGACCCTGTGTCTCCCAAATTGAAACCTTGTATTTGCTCTGCAAATTCCCATCTCTCGAGTTTCCACTCTAAGCGGGGCTTACGTCTGTCTCCCACTTTCTATGAGAATACTAATATTATTATCAACGGTTGGCATAAATGTACATGTAGGCCTGCATTTGAAATACCGAGTTGAAAGAGCTTCCAACCACTCCGCTAATAACCATCTGCCTATTTGTGAAGGCGTATGAATGTATTTCCCCGTGTGTGCGAGTTTGATTCAAAGCTTCTGCTGGATTAACCTCAAACCCTTAAATAGAATTAGTAGTCAGGCCTCTTCCAAATTGAACATGACGATGATGCTCCGTGTTCCGCCAGTCTTTCTAAAAGCAGCTTATACTTACAGAACCCATTGACGTAGTCGAGGTTGAAGGTTGAGAGCTTTGAATAGACTTCAAAGAGATAATTGCAGTAGAACAAGTTTGTCCACCGAGGCGGAATGCCGGAGGCTATGCTTTACCTTTCTCATTTCCTCGAAATACTTTCTTGACGTTGACTCGGAATATGGAAGAAAATACATGCCCAGCCACATAGCACATAGAACGCAATTTCAATCAGCATAGTTTCTACAGAATCTGGGATTGTGTGGAAGAATCGGAAATGAATGATCAGACTTAATGGACTTATACGGCACGTCTCAAAAATTTGAATCCAAATGTATCGGAAATGGAAATACCATATACCACTCTCAAAAATTTAGGCTATGGTCCTGGTTACGTTTGCTAGAATTTCTAGTCTTTGTGGATTTAAGAAGATGTTGATTAGACTTTTAGCGAATAGAGCGCAATACAAATTATAATCTCGGCGAGCTTATAGTTTAGCACATAAAAATCATGCTTTTTCTTTTCTTTTAGAATTACCAACTTTAGGCCCATTTCACTGTTGAAATTTTACTACTTTGACATTTTCTCTAAGATGTTAATTTGCTTTTCAAGTGTTGGCTTTTTTAGATGTTCCTTCTGTGTAAAGGTGTATTTTCCTCGCGTATTGCCCCTGTTTCACAGTTTTACAAGCAATTAAACTTTGGATTTCGCCGTGCATAAAGTCCAATAGAAGCATAATCCTCATTTTAAAGAATTTATGGCGTTATATTTTATATCATGCACAGCTTTTTGTGTAGAAGCTGAAAAGTGTGTTCGTATTTGCCACTCTAGCGGATGCAGATGCAGAGGCATAGCTTAGTTTATCGTTAAAGTGGGTCGAATCAGCCGGAGAGAAATAACAATATCGAAAATTCCGGAACGAAATTTTTCTAAGTAAATTTTCCGGAACGAATTTTCGTGGAGCCATTCAATGTTTTGTTTTACGTAAATTCAACTGTCTTCAAGCGGGGTGATGTTTATCCCTCGCCGCTGAATACGTTTAAATTATGAATGCTTATGCTTAATTACCCTTATGCGAAGGGTTGAATTCGAATGCATTTAATGTCTTCAATTACATTATAAATCTTGGGAATGTGCTAACTAAATGGGGTGAAAGTTGAAAAAAAATGTGAATGTTGTGAATACCCATGTCCACTCCATAAAGCTGATTGTTTCTGAATATAATGTATTTTTACAAAAGCAACTACGACAAGGTCTTTCAGAGTATCTCTGGCCGCATTGTACAAGGGCTTTGTACGCAATCCCAGAGAAAACTCTGCTTTCTTTCCTGTCACATCTCTGTAATCCGCCCTTCTCTCCTCGTTTGTCACATTTGAGAAAAGCATTCATTTGCTTCCTTCTTCTACTTGTAGCCGAAACCCAAGGAACTTGTACAGTAATTTTTAAAGAGAAACGAAACCGAGGCGAAGTCTGAAAACTTCGTTGTAGAGTGGGACGGGAGATACGCAGTTCGTGTTACATCTTGTGGCTCCACGGGTTTTCTCCCCAAGCCACATTCATATTCACTTCACTTGGAATTAGAGAAAGATTCTGTCTAGCTGGAAATGTTCTAACATCCCTTAGAATACACGGAGTCTCAGGTTTCCTTTACATATGCTTAGGTACTTTTCCCTTTGGAATTATCTTTCTGCGTCTTCCAGTTTCTGAATTAAATGCTCTCTTTCCCAAATGAATCTGCATTCACACGGTACTTAGATTCAGGGCATGAGAATGGCTAATTAAGAACTTGGTCTGTACGAAAAATAAAATATTCAGACTTCCGACCGCCTCGCTCGAAAATTGCTGACAGATGTTAATGTTGGAACGGAATTTAACGAGTTACTATAAACTCGTATTTCATGGTACGTATATAGTTATCTAATGACAATGTTGTTTCTTATTTCAGTTGGCGGAATATGAAAGGCGGGTGCTGGATGCTGAGAACCGGGCCGATGAAGCGGAAGACAAGGTAGGTCTGACACACTTTGTTTAATGTGTTTTCTGAATAATTACTATTCTCCTTCTTCGAGACTGGAATTTGTGTGGATGTGATGTGAATTGTGGATTGTGTACCTGATACTTGCTGTATAGATTTTCTCCCTAAGGTGTCAGACCCATATTCTACTTAAGATTAGAGTGCTCGTCGTCCGTCTCAACACCATAGCTCGAATTAGGTAGAAATAGTAGGGCGAAAGTCATTCCGAATCCCGTGAAACGTGTAGTAAGGAAAGGGCGTGGAGTGGAATAAATATTGAAGGGGTTATCGGACGCACATGTACGGTTTCATGTTGAAACTGTGGTGCATACAAACACTTGCCTTGTACAAAAATTGTGTACATAGTAAAACTGGGTATGTATATTAGTGAAGCGCTTGAAATATGTGTTTGAATCATCGCTCAATTCGAGCTACCATACGAGCGCGGGTTGATTTTAAGCGCTAAATTCACGGTAACTAAATTATGAGCATCTGCAGAAATCATTGAAATTTGTTTGCAACAATTAATTGCGATAGATGGTGCAAGTCGAAATAATAGCATTATTGAAGTATATTCTGTCTTCGTTAATTGACTTTGCGATTCTCAATGTTAACCTCATCACATATAATTTCAATTCTCATCGCAAAACCAATTATTGGTTGATCATAAGTTAATTTCGGTACAAAATGACTTTGTTGACCTCAACTAATTTTTGCCGAATGATAACTTAACCTTAATCTTATTTCACCGGAAAAATATTTAGTTGACCGACAATAACTTATTTTCGCCGCAAACTAATTTTAGCTAGTTAACCGTAACTTGCTTTCACCGCCAAAATATCTTAGTTTAACCGCAAATAACGGTTAAATGAACCGTAACTTGCACTTCGTTTAGTAAAAACTAATCTAAAGGTTCCCGGATGACTTTTGTGCGGGATAAGGTAAGTTTATGTAAGATTTTGCCTTGTGGGCATTCTTGCCCTCAATAACTTACAAATTGCTCGTATAAAAATACATTGGCATGTATAATAACTAGAAATTCAGGAATATGATGAAAATATTTCTTAGGTTTTACCTTGTAACTCGTATTTGTTTACAGTGGACCTAAATCATAACATAACCCAGAAAAAATAGGAGAAGACGACGGGAAGGGAAGTAAATATCGTACACTACACTACATAGTATCGATTTGGAGCATATCTGTTTCAGATTCCTTCATAAAGTTGAAAAAGTGGAAACTTTTGTCAATCTCGTATCATCTATCTGTCTCCAAATCCAAAACTGGAGTTGTCCATGATTCTTTCGTAGTGCCATTTGTACACTGTGAACCTGAGAACGCTCCTCACTCCTCAGAGAAGGGGGCATAAAGCCTGTGTCGGTTCGGTGTCTAGTATTTTTATTTCCTGACTCGGTCCAAGTTCGGTTTGTTTCGTTCCCTTACGCCAGGCCAGAGTGTCTGAGTTCTGGAATGGTTGACTTGTCTCCTTTTCCCCTCTTCCGCTCCTTCGTCAGTCTGCTGGAGCTTAGGCTGGGCAACAGATCCCTGCTCACTCTCTCTCTTCTTGAACCCTCGTTTTGGGGTGCACAGGGCGCTGCTGGAAGTGGGGAAGCCCCAAATCCGAACTTGATCAGTCCGTTTCCCCTTCTGCTCTTCCCTCTCTGCTCCTTCTGCCGGCTCAACTATTGTCTCCAGTCCTCTTGCACGTACGAACACTCCGCTTCCTTCTCTCCCAACAGATCTGTTGACATTCAGTTGACCAAGGGAAGGAAATACGGAGTTCAAGTGAAACCCGGCTATCATCCTTTGTGCGAACAATAAGAGGAGTAAATACTGAGCCACTTGAGTCTACCGTCGTCTTTCCTTTTTCCAAATAAATACTCGACAATCTATCCCAATATTTTCACGAGAGAGATTTAGGAGCATGTGGTGAAAGTTGAGCTCATTTCCCGTGATCCCAAGCCGTAGTCCTTCCGTGGAGTTATTTCTTTTCCCAATATTGACCTTGGCTGTTGTGTTCGAGTCCGGTCCGAAGACGCACGCACGGAACCACTAAAGTAATAATAACTCGGACCTCGGACTCCTGCTGATTCATGAATAAATAATAACAGAATCGGACTTTGGCACCTCGACTATCTTTCGAAATTCTAGTTTCTGAGGAGAAAAGGTGAAGTTTAGTGTAACGTGCTTCCGAACCTTGAGATGGGTTCATAGGATACGTCTGTGATGGGGTTCAATGAGTCGCCTCGTGTCAGTGAATTGGGAAGAAGTGCCCGGCGTGCGCTACTCAAGTATCGCGTCGCATTGTGTGCAGCATCCAGTTTCAGGTTAGACCGTCTGTCTATTATATTAAATACGAAATATGAGATGCATCTAGTGAGAGGAAGTAATACTTGTTGGGTATGAGTTGAAGATGGGTTTCCGTGTGACCCGGTCGAAAGAGTATCCCATCACGTTCACGTATCCCTTCCTTCTTCCTACTTGAAACTGAAAGAACATTTGGCTCTCACTTCTCTCCCAAATTAAATTGTCTTTTCTAACCTTATTAGTAGCGACATTAGCGCCGAATCGATTCCCAATTCCGTGTTCGTCGTTGTTCAAGGAAAATATTAGTTTTGAGAATGGAAAATCGGTCTAGGAGACACTAAGCGAGTGAACCAGTGAAACGACGTGGACTATTTGTGGGTCGGCAGTTGGCACTCAGACTCAGACATTTTATCGATCCCTTGAAATGCATCAAGTTTATGCAGAATTTATTCAACCGGGACAAACCCATGGAAACTAAAATAAAATGCAAAATGCACAAAAATCCAGAGGTGACGGAGTTCTGTATGAAAAGTACAAAATAAAATATGATAA
>JAQFYU010003197.1:0-10374 GCA_034694905.1 Ceratophysella granulata | reverse complement strand
TCGCAATGTTGGTAAAAGATAAAATGTAAAATGGAATATAATAAATTCTGCAATAAACAAACTGAGTAAACATAAGATAAGCAATTTGAGTAATTTGCATGAAAAAATATAATTAGTATTATTAGGATCAGAGTCTGCCGAAAATACGAAATGTTAAAGTTCGCATAATTGCTCCACAAAATTCGCATATTGTTCGACAAAGCATTCCATAGAATTCGAATCTTGCGCCATGAATATATATATATGAAAATACAGTTGCCCCTTAAAAATATGAATTTGTTCCGTAAAATTCGAAATTCGAATACAATTTCTGAAAATTCGAATATTGCCACACAAAATTAGAAAAATGGGTTCATAAAATTCGAATATTGCTATATAGAAATTTGGTTATTGCGCGTTGGTTATTGGTTCATAAAATTCGAATATTGCTTGTTAAAATTCAATATTGTTTGTTAATATTCGAATATTGCTTCATAAAAATTCGAATATTGCTAGAATTCGAATATTGCTCATGAAATTAAAAAGTTGCTGAATAGAATTCGAATATTGCTTCTAAATTTCGAATATTGATAGATAAAAAATTTAAAGTTCTGTAATTCGAATATTCCTCCACCTCCATAGATTTCCAATATCAACAATAATTCGAATATTCAGCTCTATAAAATTATAAAGTTGTTCAATAAAATTCGAATATTGATTCACAAAACTCGAATATTGCTACATAAAGTTAGAAATCTTCTTCAAAATTACCCCGAATCGTTCGACTTTTTGAGTCCTTTGCCTGAATAAGAAATGTTCGAAATTTCAAGTTACCCTAATGAGTAGAAGCTGTTTTGGTTCATTCTAGAACTCCGATCCCAATTTTTAAAAAAACGAAAATTGATAAAACCAATTAAAAAAAGCTATGATTTTGGTTTTTCGAATAATTCGTTACATAGTTTGTCCATTAACAGTTGCTGCAGCTGCAGCTGCGTATAAGGATGAATGGTCCGCAGACCCTTCTACATAAGTCACATACGTTGAGTTGTTTCCACCAATGTTCTCATCCCCATGATCGTCCACTGCAACAAACAAGAAGAAAGATTCAATAGGATCAGAGGATCAAATCATAATTTCTCATCTTACAAATACATAGCTACAATATTTACAATACAATACAACCCACATAAACATGAACATGACTCAAGAAGCAGCAGTGGTAGCATCACAAATCACAAGTCCTTCGCAAATGCTTACAAAAAATTCAAGTTCACAAATAACATAAAAATATGAGATCTCAACAAAATTATTATCCGCTATGAAAATTCTGAGCTACTGGAGAAAGTATGAGAAAAATCATTCCTAAGCCATTTTGGAAGAGAGGCACAAGGCACAATAGAGAGTTGAAGCAGAGAATACAAATACTTTAATACTATTACCGTGTATCATATAACTCGTACATTTGAACTTAAACAAATTAGACCGAAGCATAAGACCCTTCTTCGCCTTCAGCTCAACTTTCATTTCCTGTGTCCCATAAGCTACACAAGGCATTTTAAATCTTTCAATGCTACAATTAGATTCGTATTTACAGGCGAGCACCCTGCGTCATACACAACAGTAGACAGGAATTATGCTGACATTGAAAGATTGTACTTGGCCTCTATGGTCGCATTCGCATGTCGCAATCTCGTACTCAGGTCAGGCTATGATGAACCAAGTCTTAGAAGTGTATTGAAGTATTACGAGGGTCGTTCCAAAAGTTTTACGAATTCGCATTTTAAACGGAAAATGCATGTCAACGTATTGTTAATTTTATGCATTTTCTCAATAAATTGAGAAGTGACCGAAAATCGGTTTGAAAGATCACCAAAATTATTATATTAATTTAATTCTGGTCAATTTTTTGGTTTACCCTACAGGATTTTTTGAAATTGGAACAATTTTTGGCCGCACGCCACCACACATTCCGTTTTAACCAGAATTGTTTTTTGAATTCATTATTATAAAATTGATGTGACATGTGCGACGATGTTAAATTCAAATTCCTGGAACTACTACGGTACATTTCCATCTTCGTTCTTCAAGATTTAAACTTTAATCATTCACTATTTTAATTCTGCTAAACACAGAAAGCATTGCTAAACACTAATCACTTCACATTTGAATTTTCTTGCAGAAAACTCAAAAATAAAACAATGTCCTTTCACTCATCTAACTTTCTCTGTGTGTTACGTTTATGGGGACTACCATTAGTATCCGTTCCATTATTGTGCAAGTTAACTCGCTCCGCTTGTTGTCAACATCGTTAACGCCGCCTCTGTCGATCTTTTCGTAAGAATGCACCTAGTGATGTGACGACATACATAATGGGTTCTCATTATGTACTCAAAGTTCTCTAGAAGTCTTCCCTCATGTAGCAGGTATTGAGAGTCTAAAACAAATCTAGCTAGAAAATTATTAGAACATGGTCTGTACCCGCTAATAAGGCCGTGCAAGAGATACGAAGATCAATTTTGAGTAGAGAAAGCTTGGAGAGAAAAGAGAAAAAAGAAGGTTTCCAAATTGGGGAAAGGCGAGGGATGATATGAGACAGGACAATTAGGACGTTATTAGGAAGCACCCATGATTATCCAAACTGCTCCTGCTCGTTACCATTAACTCTCCTACTTGTCTACGAGCCCCAATCATATAATTTTGAAACGACCGTTTTCCTGGAAGGAAGAAGGCTCTTTCAAATTGATCCCAATCTTCTCCGGGTACTTAATTCCTAGAGAGCTCCTCCTTGATGATAGTCATTCAATCCCAATTACTTTAATTTCTACATAACAATAATATCCGAATTTTCGGATCTTCATCTTCAGGTTTGATTTACGCTTTCATTAAGAAGGGAGAAAAGGCGACATGCTACATGTCACTATTGAAGTGCTCTATTAGACCTAAATTATGAAGTTTTACTCGCTTCTGATCTGATTGAGGAAACGAGGGTTAAATTTTCTTATTTTAGATAATTTTTTGATTATATTCTAATGGGATTTCGTAAAAATCAAAATCAGAATTTAAAGAGTACCCACTTGACTTGGTACGAGGGTTTGTTTCATACATTTTGAGCAACTTTTGAAATCTGTAAAAAAAACTGCGAATGAATTGGACTGAAACTTTTAACACAAGTAAAGTATTGCATATGGACAGTGTTTTAATATTTAATGTTTTATTCAATTTTTCAGAACAATAATTTTTAAAATTTTGCCATAATAAAATTTGCTTGTATATATCATTTTTTCTCTCCTTTGCTTTTGTACTTGAGGGGTGATTTAGGCGTTTCGTTAAGACAACAAGACTCTTATAATATTCAAAATTTTCATGAATTGAAGTCTAGTTAAAAATTCTTGAAGTTTCACCAAAACATTGGCCAAATTTTGATTTTTTGACTTGAATTTATAGTAGAAACTGTTCAGGAGGCTACGTTAGAACAATTTGTATCCCTCCAATCGCGAAAGTTTCAGTTCAGCCCAATCCGTTCATTTACCGCTTTTCAAAAACTGTCTACGGTTTCGGTTTAAAACAACCCTCGCATCACCCTCCTCATGGCATGGGGAAGGAACCGACAGAAAACAAAACTACGGCACCACACCAATAATGCAGAAATCCTTCAACCAAGCTCAAGATGCTCAATGCCCAATATCGAAAAACGATCACGGAAGAATAAGCTTAAAAATTATGACAAATTAGAAGCTGCCATTCCACGAACACTGTAGACTGTAGGCCATTTCTGTAACTGCTCAGCCTTAGCAATTACACTTCCATTTGATTTGATTGTAAATTATCTCATCCTTACCACCACCCGTGGAATTAACAGGAGTTAGGGAAGTATACGATCGACTACTTGTGGCTGATGTGTCATCTCCTTGTGAGTGCATTGAGCGTGATACAAATAATGGGAGAAAATAGTCAATTATCAGGTGAGCGATGAGCTACATATTTAAGCGCTTATAATTTGACTAAATATAGCGCAACCCCCATTAATTTACCCGCAGCACGAAACCCGCCACATACCTAAGCTTCAAAATTTCTAAGTCAAAATGTTTGGTGAAATTAAGGGCAGATATGAAAATAATTTACAAAATCAAAATGCAGTTCACTTTGCATACCAAAGAACGCGTAACGAAGAATACTAATTAAATTACTCTCAATCTGTGGAACTAAATTGAAACAGATTGAATTTTAAGCACTGAAGATGTAATTTGGATTACGTTTACTTGGTATTGGCCCTTGGCCCTCTCAAGTAAATTAGTCAATTTGAAATGAGAACTCACCACTGATAGTCACATAGCTGGGTGAGGGACAGGTGACAATGGCCGTGTTCCCAGGTGTGGGCGGGTTGGGCGTCGATGCTCCATGGTCAGAGGGCGTGTTGGGAGTTCGTGGTGTGGACGGCTGAGCCCCACCAGACATATTCTGTAATAAAAATCATAAATTAATTAAATCTTCCACTTTGAAATTAATTAATCCGGAAACACAAGAAAATCCCAAAAGCGAAAGATTACAGATTTTAAAAAAATGAAATCTAATCTACTTAGATAGAAACTTACATGTGAGGCTATTTGTACAGTGGATGCGGATTCTGATCTTTCATTCTCTTGTGACTCGACCACGTCAGCCTAGACGCAGAATTAAGAGAAGACATGAAACGAGTCAGAGGTTAAAAGGAAGACACGAGCAACAAGTTTGAGTGAAGAGAAGCTGAGGGGATATTGTCAGGAGAAAAACACATTTGTCTCTTTTGTGTCCAGGTTTGTCAGAGAAAGAAGATCCACTGTCAGTTCAGAGTTCAGGAAGACATGTCAAGTGGATGTCATAATCCATTAGAATGTCCATTTATTCCAGAAGAAGAATAGCCACGGACGGATCAGTCTCCAATCCCTGTATTCTTCCTTGTCTCTCTACATTAGAGTGCCCAGGAAGCCTGAAACCCAATACTAGGGATTGGGACAGAGACTCAGATTCGAAAACATGTTTTATTCAAGGGGAACCCCAAAAAGGAAGAAAAATACCTGTCCTCTCTATTCATACGTTTCACGTTCCTTGTCTCCCAATCCTTTCACCTGTCACTCACCTTCTCCTCTCTCCTCACAAAAGTCACTTTCTCCGCTATTCTTCCTCTAAAAGTCTCTTTAGCTCATCCCCCGTCTTCAACCATTATGCTCAGTCTTCAACGATTACATTACACTCCCAAATGCTTTCAAATTGTCCATTAGCATTGATTTTAATAATTAAAATATTTTACCGCTCAAATTAAATTAAAACAATAGGCACTGAAGGAAGACGAGACCCAAAGTGAAAAAATTAATGAAGATGAACGGTGAATTACTACGAACACTATTCTCAAAACGCTGCACAGAAATAGGATTTTTTAGACAAAAAGTGTTATTTTCGCTCATAATGTAATTTTAAAATGACCCAATTCTACAATTGAGTTACAAAATTGAGTTTCAACTTAATTCAATTATTTAACTGCTCAAATTGAATTAAAACAATAGCAGCGAGAGCAAAAGGCGAAAATGATTAAAGAACGGTGAATTATGAATTATCCATTACGAAATCGGTTTCCCTACATTAAATTGAACGAAACATTATTCTACATTGCAATTTTTTGACACAAAAAAGTGTTATTTTTTTCAACCTTTAATTTAAAAACGAAAGCTTCCATTTCAGCTTGTTTACATTTGACTGTTGGGCCGTGCTTGCACGAAATTGGGTACAGACAGACAGACAAACAGGATCATCCCATAAGACCTTTTGATTTAAAATGCGGTTACAATTCAATTACAAAATTGATACACCCCTGGATGCCTGGATTAATCAAGAAGAGTTTACACTTTGTATAGTCGGATTGAGCTACAATATTTTTGGAGAAATATTTTCAGAAAATTGGGTATTTGGAGTGAAAATAACAATTTTTTGGGTCAAAATTAGTCATTTTCTGTTTTAACTCCATGTAAGGCATTGAATTCTTTAAAGTAGTGAAGTAATTTTGACGTCTTCTTGTTGAAAGTTGTTCGTATTTTTGCCGTGAACTCTTAATTTGGACGAGTTTTGAAATTTTAGCGTCATAGATTTTGTTTGAAGCTTTTTGCAATTGGGTGAAATTTTGTAATTTATGACGACACTGTTATTTTTTTAAGTCGTACTAGTGAGTCGTAGATACAAAGAATGAAACGTTAATTTTTCGAGAAAATCTAAGCTTTTTACGTCATTCCTTCTGCTTCTATGTAGTTGCTCGTAGTATTGGAGCCCTGCTCCCTCTCTCCTCAAAGATGATGTTCTTTGAGCGAAATAATTTCCTACACACTCTCATTGAGAAGTGGGACAGTGCTGGAGGGGTGAAAGTCAATTTGGAAAATGAGTTAACATTTTTCTCTCTAATTTCTTTTATCAAGCTTCGAGCTCATTTTTGTCAATCTCTTCAGTACTCAACGCCTTTTCTTTAGTGCTCAAGGTTCCACCTTTTAGCACGAAGCGAGAGTTGAATTTCTTGAAAATTTTCTACACAACGGAATGTGTTGAACCGTGTGACTCGAAGAGCCTTCGGGCTATGCAAACTTACTCACTATCCGTCCATTCTAACGTTAAGCATCCCATGGAACTTCGTCTATTCAGTTGAAATTTTAGAAATTAGTAAGCATATTAACATTTTACGCGAAAGTGCTCAAATTGTTCCCGTTGTACTCCAAGAATTACATAGACAAGACAATTTTATGCTAAAAAAATTTATTAAAACCTAAGAATTTGCAATCTTTGGTACACCAATCATCCACATTATTGGTCACTCGAAAAACGAAGGCGTCTATGACGTCATGTCTGGAAAGTCAAATAATGTCAAGCGTCATACTATGTAAAATTACGTTGCGAATATCTCAAAACATGAATGGTTAGAGCAGGTACCAATCTGAAATCTTAGAATTCTCCCTTTGACCAACGATGTATGAAATTTGTAGCTTCTTTGCAGTCACAAACACCAATAACCCTTGATTGAGTATTGTTCAACTTTCACCGAGGAAAAGTAGTCTAACCCAATCATCTACCGTAATAACAGACACATACAAAGAACGCCAACACAAAAATATTGAATCGTCACATGCCCAAAGTACCATGAAATACAATGCTAGGTCATCAGGCTTCTTTTTCCTAATTTAAGTCAATATGTTTGTGAATTGTCCGCTTGTCAAGCAAAGTCCGAGCCCTGATCTGATTACGAATATACAATTTTCTTATAAATCATGCAAACACAAGACCATACCAAAAATTCGAGTGCAAACCTGATGATGAACTGTCCACCATGACGAGGGACAGTGATGACAGACGTTCATATGATGACTATGCATCAGCACAGGTTTTCTTCTTCAAATAATGCTCGATTCTTTAAAGATGTTGCACTGAAAACGCTAATTTTTTATATTCCACTTGAAAAATGAAGAATTCTTCTTCAACTCTCGAGTTCAAATTGTTAAACTAGCAATATAATTTTTCGCACGACTGGAAATCAGTACTCAGCTTCCTTTATGCAATTATTTTGATAACCTATTGAATTGGGATTGGAGGAAAGGGACTCTTCCCTTTCTTCATCTTTTGACACGACGAGGAAGAAAAAAAAAGTCAATTAAATTTACAGTTGAGTTTCTTGCTCAATTCACACACTCCTCTGCTTTCCCTTTTTCCTTTCTTCTCCCTGCTGATTTAAGGACGCCTTTTCTCAGTCGGGATCTCAGGAACAGATTTGGTGGACGTGTGTGTGTACCTGCTTCTCTACGTCTCTTGTTTGTTTTCTTCTTTACAAGCGAGATCTACGTACGTAGGAGAGAGTTGAGTTGAGGCGGAGAGAAAGCAAATCAAATGGGAAAATGCTTGAGAAACTTGTGCAACAGGTTTTCTGCAATTTCCCCCCTTTCCTACGGCTTCCTTTCATTTTCCACTTCCACTTCCACCCTTTTCTCAAAAAAAAAATATTCTGACACTTTAACAAGCTAACTTTCTCCAAATGGATATATCACGCCCCATGCCCTTTCTCCTGGCCTGAAGAAGAAAGCACAATTTTCCCTTGTCAGGAAAATAACAAAATGTAACTATTCAATTCACATCAATACACGTATTGTATTGAACACTTGAACGGTTTGGATACTCACCCTCGGAATTCTATACATAATCTAATAATAAGAGTCAATAGTCAACAATACAATACAAACTTTGGAGAAAGCAGAAAGCCACATCAAAATTTCAAAATTAACGACCAAAAGTTGGTCTGGAAGGATTTTGAGCAGAATAAATTCGAGTTCACCACGAATATAATGTCAACGATCCGAATTTTGGGTTTAGTAAATTGGCAATTGCGGGTAGGCGAATTAAAGAACCAGAACCAGACATGAATTTACCCGTGTAAGTAATAACTTTATGTAAGTAGAAAGTTTATCGCTCAAAACCAGAAAACTTTAAATATGAAAATCTTTAAAAATTATAAACTTTCTCCGGGAAGGAAAGACGAAAGGTGAATAGTCAGTTCTAACACCTGGTGGGTTGGTTGGGATATTCAAAACTCGTCAAATAAATACTACACAGGAATTCAGAGAGTCTGGATCACTTCAATATTTCCAACCAAACAACTTCAGATATTAGTTTCTCAAGAGTCAGGCCAAAACTTAATCAGCGACGGGTTTAATATAATCCAATTTTCTAAACTTCTCAATAGTGTCTGTCTGTCTACCCGAAGGATATACATACAGAGTGCATACTATAGTACGCATCAGCATCTCCCAACTTGGACCAGAAATCTTGGCTCGTTAATAGCTTAGGTGAAAGTGATAAAGTTTCTGCTTTTCCCAAAGGTAATCAAAAAGTGTATTTCCAATTTTTTATGTTGAATCTAAAGACTAAATACGTTGACTCTATTATGCATTATGCCATTTTCACTTTTTCAAATTAACGAGTAAGCAGAAATACTTTACAAACCAAAAATTGGCCCATAACTTTTTCTTTTTGGAGAAAGTAGGCAGATGCAATGCTACCCTCGAATAAAGTTCAAACTTCAAACCTTTCGATTCCACGATAGATTGGCAAATTCATTTTGGCAAATACTTGACTTTTTGGTTTTCAGTTTCTACTTTTTGTGTTGCCAGTTCGACTTGTGCTGATCACAGAAAAATAGGGAATTATTTTCTATTAAAACAGAGTCGTTATCCAAATTGACGTAACATGATCTATCGTTGTTCAAATTGGCGAAACATGATTTATCGTTGTTCAAATTGGCGAAACATGATTTATCGTTTTCCAAATTGACGCCTCATGATTATTCATTGTTATCAGAATTGGCGAAACATGATTTACCGTCATTCAAATTGAAAAAAAACGTTAATTCTATTGAACTCATATCCAAATATTGAAAATATGGTACAAACCAATGTGGCGAAATAGTTTCCTTAATTTTGTTTTGCCAAATATACATAGTGGACTCATTTATGCCCTTCGCAATTCTCCATCCCTTATTTTACATCACAAGTACTTCAGCAGCTAATTTGCATGTTTACCTTAGCTCCAACGTTATTTACGAGGAAATTGAAATTAAGTTCTGTAGTGCACAGAATGTGTTTTCCTACAATATGCTGATCCGAGTCGGACAGGAGTCATCAACAAACTCGAAAATTGAAGTAAGCACTTGGCTCAATGAGCTAATGAGTTATGATGAAAATGAAGCTCAGTTGGAACCATTCTACTCGATTGAATTCCAGAGAAAGTCAGAAAACTTGTTGCAACAGATTCTCAAGCGGAGGTATTTAGAAAGATACATACCGTTCTTCTCGGAAGCGGATGCACGTGGCCGGGCTCTTCACACAAACTAATAGTCGAATCAAGTTCTCCAACTACTACTTTCACTTAATGCCAAAATTTAATACTTATAATAATATAGAAAGTTCTTACTCTAATTTTCCTGGACCAAGTTTGAAACAATAACGTGTGGGCTGAAAGGCAGAGTAAGTTTTTTGAGTGGTCGTGTGGACCGAGAGAGACTACCTGGTTTGGTTGACTGAAATCTATCTAGCTATTATGAGATGAGAACATGTGTGTGGAGATGATGGAGGAGAAAACAAAGAGGTGATTAGAGCAAGTCGTTTTTAGGATGTATTCGGCAGTTGTAGGTCTTCTTCCTTTTCAACAAGTAGTAACAACTGCTAAAGGTTCTCAAAGGACGAGAGAATGAGTTTGTACAAGTGCGGAGCCCAAAGCACCCCGTCACCAACCTTTATATACCTGCTTTCTACCTTTCCGTTTTTTTCTTTTCTCTCTCTCTTCCCATCAAATTCGGGGATTTCGGAATCAGTTCAGAGAACTAGGTACAATTTGTAC